>OMLM01011049.1:107651-124357 GCA_900302695.1 Helostoma temminkii
TGATTGTTTCAGGCATCTCGTCCAGTTCATACACACATGTAAAAACACACACGCACACACACACACACACACACACACACACACACAAACACACTCACACACGCAATAACACATACACCACTCAAATGCAACAATTTTTATAATTAAAGAGCCCATATTGCAAAATGCAAAACCCCCTTTCTGGTCATATTTACATACAGTAACAGTATGGTTAGGATTAGACAAAGGTTGTGGTTTTGTTTATGGTTGTGCTGTATGCACATTCATTTCCTTCAAATCCACACGCTTACTTTTCTTAGAACTACATGTACTGTTGCTGGTTAGCTCACTGGGCACCAGGAACCAAACTCTGGGGACCATGAATCTCCAAACAATGACAACGTTCTACAGTATACAGTAGTTTTGGTGCAGTGCCAAATGTACATAGTTAGGTACTTACATGACTAGCTAAAATACACCCCTATTCTTTGTACAGCTATAAGCAGACATAAAAGTAACATGGCTTTGTCATAGTGCTGACTGCAGAGAAAATGCTTTGTGGTGGTTCCGTGGCTCATTTTAAATCACTAGTCAACACTAGGAATTTATATTAGTCCAGCACAAGCTGGGTTTAAAAACAAAATGCTCTGCTCCTCTCCCATCATTTAGAATAAGCAAGAATCAGGAAACCTGTTTTCTTTAGTATTTAAAAGACTTAACAGAACCCTCACTTGACGGTTAATGGGTTTCTCATATTGTAACACCACAACAGAACATCCACTCCAGCTGACAGCACTGTTAAATTGTCCTGTTAATGGATTTCAGTGGGTTTGGGTGTGGCATGGCCAGCCCAGTAACAAGCAGTACTATACCGTGACGTTCGGCTTCCCTCAAACCTTTATTTACTCAGAAAAGTGGACTTGGAAGAGTTATTCCTGTCTTGTGACTGGTCTGCTTAAGTATATGGTGCCTGTACTCTGATATTGCTAATTATATGGGCTTACTGCCCATGTTGAGATTTGTCTGTGAAAATACAGACTGGGCTTCCTGGTTGTGTTTTCTCTGGTCTCTCCTCCACATCCTCACAATAAGTGAGGAGAAGACGCAGACGGTTTGATCTGGATTTT
Organism: Helostoma temminkii; assembly: GCA_900302695.1. Classification (NCBI taxonomy): domain Eukaryota; kingdom Metazoa; phylum Chordata; class Actinopteri; order Anabantiformes; family Helostomatidae; genus Helostoma; species Helostoma temminkii. Next base: position 108,758 of record OMLM01011049.1, read on the forward strand.
GTCTGTTTATCTTTTCAGGGTTATGTCTATTCTTTTTTACAGCAACTTTAAAACTACAGCTATCAAACTGAATGGACACAGTTTTCATTGTTGGAGGAAATCAATTATCAACATAATCTAAAACAAGGATGGCATTATTCTATACTTTCTTACTGTCAGTAAATCTGCAAACACACCCAAAGTAGCAATGGTAGTCCAGATTATCTATTTTTTTATTCTACAAATGAATCTACCATCTAATCTTCAATATAAATTACTTTCTGAATATTCTCCTAGGCATAAGGGAGTTAACAACTGCTTTATCTCTTATTCCAGAGTTCATTGAAGGAAATCTGGGATGAATGAAAACAGTCTAATGGACATATATAACGTCTTCTGAAGTGTGAGGTTGACACTGTGAAAATAAGTGATCTGCAGCAATCTTTAACAATTGAGGCTCTAGATTGTCCAGATCATCAGTTTCTTTATATCTAGTTTCTCTAAGGCTCCATGTGTCTCAGTAAAGGACCACCACGGAACGTAGAATGACATCTGATACACAGTTCTAGAGCTAGAGTCAGAAACACTGGAAACAACCCAACCTATGGAGTCTATCACACTTTGTAACTAAGTTCTTAAAAGTGCGGGGGGATTGTTAAAGCTGTGTGTGAAGACACACAGTGCAATGTTGCTGTTCCTTAGTTTGGTATGTACGTATGTGTTAGTAGAACACCATTTTTGTTCCACAAATTACAAGTGGGGCCAGGGAGATTCAGTGCCTGGAAATCAAGCTGCAGCTGTGTACTAGTATTGCTATATACAATATTATGTATTGTAAAAGTAGCTCTCACCGTTCTCCTGTGTATCCCGGGCTGCACACACACTGTCCAGTGGATGACAGACAGAAGCCATTGTTGTGACACTGACATTCCTGCAAACAGTTTTGTCCAAATCTTCCCTCTGGACACGGCTGGCCACACACTGTACCCTGAACACAGCAACCACAACACGAACATACAAACAGTACATGCTATTATGCTGTTTCTGGTGTTAGTGACTGGCAAGAAGAAAGATCAATTAATTAAAAGCATCTGCTAGTGTGTACCATCCATCCTGCAGGACAGGAGCACTCTCCAGTCACATGGTGACACACTCCCCCATTCTGACATGGGCATCTCTCCTCACACTGCTGTCCATGTTTACCTGGTGGACAGAGGTCACAACTGAAAAGAAAAATCAGTGTTCAGTTAAGCAGATATTAAAATGCAGTATGAAAATCCTTTTATTTATATATGAACATGGGAAGGGAGAAGGAAATATTACTGATAAGTTACCTTCATTATACCCCTGTCACACGGGTATAATCAAGCTGGCAGGGCTTAACAGTATAAATGTCATATGGAACAATTTCATGTGCCATTCTAAGTTTTTGTATCACTTCACAATAATGAAATATCTTATTAAGCCACCTAATGTTCTGTCTACTCAACTCGTTATGCTTCTTTTGACATTTTCTGGCAGATTAGATCTTTACCACCACCATCTTGTCTAGAGTATAGTCAACCTGGATTTGCTGGCATTGGTTACTTTACCAGGACAAAACAAGACGGATGTTATAGGGAGATATATTAGAAAGCATTATGAAAAGGAAGGAGCATGACCAACCACTGAGATGCTTTACAAAGTGCATATGGACAGAGAAATGAAGACACTTTAACAAGATGTCCTTTAATGTCTTATTAACCACAATCAGATCACATGAATCACTAATCCTTCCTGTTCCAGTTCAGTGTGATTTCTTTTGTAAGGTTCAGGCTTATACTCTCTCTCAAAACAAGGCATTTGAGAAAGAACAAAACATGGATGTTAACATATACAATAACTTAGAGTACTAAACCAACCAAACACAAACAAACAAACCAGTGTAGACACTGGGTTTTAATTGAATGTCAGTGTTGGGATTAGAAACGGGAAACACATTCTCACACATTCTCTCTTCTGACTTACAAAGCTCCAGTGTATCCTGGGGAGCACTTGCATTCTCCAGTCATATGGTGACAGGCTGCTCCATTCTGGCACTGGCATTTCTGTTGGCATCCATTTCCATAGGTGCCCACTTCACATTGGGCCTCACACCGCCAACCACGATATCCAGGAGTGCAGATACAGGCTCCAGTGATGGGGTTACACAGGGCTTCATTCTGGCACTGGCATCTGTTACTGCAATGGGGACCCCAGTGGCTACTATCACAAGCTGAAGGGAAGGCAAAAAGAAAATATTCAAGTTTTTGATTATGTTCTTCACATGACAGAGTGAGTTTTATGTTACATAAGTCATTCTGAGGGTAGACAAATGTTACACAAGGTCTTCTTAAAGCTGACTGACTGCTACCAACTCAGAGTATTCAGCATTCAAACAACCTTGTTTTCAAGGACCTTGAGGGACCTTCCCTCAGCCTCTCTTTGAGACCAGATCTGATGACATGCACAGTGAAATAACTCATCCTTATGTCATCACGGTTAGGATCAGTCACAATGTTGTCAGTTCTGTTATCATCCAGGTAATGTCTGGTCCTGTAATCACCCTTTATCACCAAGTGACCCACAATTCAGGAGGGTCCAGGGAAGCATCAGATCGCTAATAACAGTAATGCCATTACAGGCAGGGAATGTCATGCACAAATATTATGAGATTGAGGATGGTAGAGAGTAGAGGGAAGAGTAGAGAGGAAAGAACACAGGCTTGTGGGAGCCAGTGTATGGGAAATGTGATCACATCATCTTCTTGCTTCCTTGGACTGGCCCTCCGTGGCTCATGATTTTGCTGATGACTTTTAACATGATGAAAAGACTTGACAGTGAAGTGTGTGCCACCACATCATTAATGAAAGTAAGACTGAAACCAAAGCCTGCTTCACATGACTGGCATGAAAACCATATTACAAACATTCAGAGATTCAATTACTGTGTGGCTACGACCTGAAACCACCTCATTAACCTTTGGCTGTTGGATTTCAGCTGTAAGCAGACCACACCTCATTCACATGACCAAGTCCTGATGTGTATCTGGCCTTCTCATTTGCAATTGAAGTTTCACCATATGTAGCCACAGTAAACTCACAGGCTTGATAAAGTTGTTGTTTATTCTAGGTGTCTTTCATCTTGTAGAGAAGACGTCTGGAGGCCACTACCCTCTCACTGGGGACAAAATGGGAGGGAGGATGGTTTACTGACTGCCAGACCTATCATTATGGGACTCATGGAGGTCTATATTAAGCTCAGGGGAGAGTGACATTTTTCACTGAGAGAGAAAAGAAATATATCATCTGTGCTATGTCCAGTATAGTAGAGCTGTAGCCAGATAACTGTCAGGACTTCTTTTCACAGTTCTGACCTACATCTTGATTGTGTATCTAACACTGCACTCAACTCAAATCCTTTAATATTCTACATATTCTATTCTTACAGAATTGACAAAAGCACCACGACAATCTATCTGCACAAACAGCACTCAAGCATAATTGGTTTTAGGAAGATATTTCTTGGTGAATGTTAGTCAGGGCAGTCAGGCTGCACAGATAATCTGAGAATGACTGTGCAATTGAGTAGTCTGATTTCTCCTACCTCTGATTTGTTTTAGCAGCAAAGATCACTGAATTTGTAATGACCTATAGGGACACACATTTGCTGTGTTGCTTCAGTTTTTAAATGTGTACAACCCAACTGAATGAAAGTGCGATATTCAATGTGGTTTGTGTGGTTTTAAGTCATATTTTAAAAAAACAAAAGTGAAATGCTAAATGGATGTAATGTAATGTAATATAGTATAATAAGTGTGGAAAAAAGAAGAATATGGTTGGACAATGTCTAAATCAAAGTTCAAAGTTTTTTTGGGAACTGTAGTTTTACTCTGCGCTTATTGTAGTGAGGACTTTAACAAAGTCAACCTCAAACCAGGGGTGACAGGACAGTTACAAGACACAATCACAATCACCGTTTGGAAAATCATACAATGCCACCAACTTAGCAGTGCCAATAGTGCCACAAGCAGAGTGCATTCAGGTTCTTCTGGAGTTTAAAAAAGTGAAAGGCATTCAGAGGATTAAATACCAGGAAGGCAGCAGGACCAGACATCCCAGGTTGGGTCCTGATGGCCTGTGATGACCAGCTAGTACCAGCCTTTACCAAGATATTGAACTTCTCCCTGGCACAAACTATTATCCACACATGATTCAAAAAGTCCACTATTATTTCTTTCCCTTAAAAAAATGCAGCCCATCTGCCTCAGTGACTATCACCCAGTAGCTCTATCCTAAACTATGATAAGGTGCTCTGACAGTCTGCTGACTTCATTAACACCATGAGACCCTGGGAATCAAACCCAGCATCTTCTTGCTGTGAGGTGACAGCGCTAACCGCTACACCACAGAGCCACCACAGTGCTTCATCTAACACCATAATTCAGTACCGGTACAGGTGGGCAAACATGTCTCATCCTCTCTGACCCTCAGAACACACTGGAGCTGTGGAGCTGCCCCTGCAGTAGTCACTGTACACCCATGATTGTATGGCCACTTCCAACTCCACTACCATCATCAAGTTTGCAGGTTGACCTGATCTCCAACAACGATGAGACAGGCTACCTTGAAGAGATTAAAACATGGCAATGTGGTGCCAGAAGAACAATCTTCTCCTGGACAACAACAAGGCAAAGGTGTTGGTAGTGGTTTTCAGCACAAGGCAGGAGAGGAACTATCAACCACTCATAATTAATGGGACTCCAGTGGAGACAATGAACAGTTTCAAGTGTTCACATCACCTGACATGATCCTGTCACATCAACACAGGGGTGAAAAAAGCCCATATTTACCTCCTCAGACACTTCTAAGGTGCTACACACCTGCACCACTGAGACCATCCTGATGGGAAGCATCACAACCTGGTTTGGGAACAGCACCATGCAGGATGGGCACGACCTCCAGAGGGTCGACCCATCTGCACTGAGCTCCCTGACCTGGAGCTGATCTACAGCAAGATCAGTGGACCAAGCCAGGATTATGGTCAAGGATCTCAGCCATCCCACTGTGGAGGAGTGCTTCCTGCAGGCCTGGATTTTTCTGCATTTGTCACAACACCCTCTATGTCACTGGACATTTGCATAGCTCACCTAGACCTTCCTTCTGAACAGCCTTCTTCAGACTTTTGCTCAGTTTTGCAGACCTCACTCTGGGTTAACATATAAACTAAACTGTAATACAGTATATGTCAACATTGACATTATAGTAAATCTACATGTCATTGCATTACATAGCGTATTTTCTCCCACTGAGGACATCTGTATCCTGTAATAATTCGTGTAATGATTTTATTTTTTATTTTATCTGTTCTTAGCTATTCTTATCTCTTCTACACACACAGCTGTAAAAGCCATTCACTACATAACACACTGTGTATGAGTGTGTAAGTGAAAAAAATTGAATTTGAAATTAATCTTATGTTGACTCACACTTCTTTTTGTGTTTTTTTCTAGATTTCTGGTCAAGATGGATGCCTTCAGCTGTTGATAAGATGAATTTGAAAGCCCCACAGAAAGTGAACTTTAAATCAAGATCTTCTTTGTCAGGCATAAGTTTATTTTGGTTTTGGCCACTTATTGTTATTGTTGTAAATAACAAGTATTCATGCAAAGTGTGCTATAAGATGTATTATTATTTAAACAAAACAAAAACATTTCCTTTGAGCTCAGGCTCCTTTCGTCTACTAGACAAACACAGCCTGGTGTTTGTGTGCTCAGCATGCAGAGTAACGCAGCCACTTCCAACCATTGCACCATACTGAAGCTGTTCAAGTGATTAACAGGCTCCTTTTATTCCATCGACATTAGTCTCCTTTACTCTGACCTGATAAAAACTGCATACTTCCTTTTCCTCAGGCAGTCTGCCCTGTGTGACAAACAAGGACCGAGGGGGGAGGGGTGGGAGACAAAGGGGAGGAGGAGATTAGAGATACTAAGATGCACATGTAAAACCCTTCCTGCATTCACTTCTGCCATCATGGTACCTTTGTGTTACCTGACCTAGATTGAAGGAAGGCCAAACTCCAAGAGCTTGGGGCTCCTCATCCGCTCGCAGGAGAACAGACTGTTCCCTTTCACGGGCCTATTCAAGATGGTTGTGAACAAAAAGGACTGTGCTGTGCCAGGGTTTGCTCACAAGGCTGCATGCATTCACATCTAAGACCGATGTTTTTTAGAAAATAATCTGTAAGCTGGGTCGAAAACCTGAACATTTTCATTTAAATTTATATGCAGACACAACAATGCATAAAAAATGTAGAACGTCTTTGTAACACCCGCACAAAGAGAGATTTCAGAGGTAAGGAAGTCAGTCAAGTAGTGGAGAAAGGATTGCTCTAGTAACTTGAGCTGCCAGTTGTCGAGAGTTGGCTCTCTCTCTACACAGAGGAGGGATTGGGACTGGGATGTTATTCTATTTAATCATTACCCAGTCTACTTGGCATGTTGCACTCATGGGAACAGAAAACGCCTTTCCCACTCATACGTAGGATTCCCAGTGAGAAAAAACATCTGTAGCATTCCTCCAGTTTTCCATGCTAAGTGGGAATGTATGTCCTCTAGTTTTATTGACATATCACAAAAATCTGTCTCACCAATAAACTAACTACATGGGAAAGAATGCTTTTATTTGTGTAGAAAAGAGGCCCCGCACTACAAACTACCTGTGCACTCCCCATTTTTTTCTCAGTAGCAGCCACAAACTGCATATTGTAGCCAAAACTGCATTGATGTGTAAAAGAACCTGCCACCTTGCTTTTTTGCATATTTGTAATACTAAAATGATTTAGATCATCAAACAAATTTTACAAAGCAGCCCCAGACCATCACATTACCACCACCATGTTTGACTGTTGATATTATGTTCTTTTCATTAAATGCTCGTCACCAGTCAAAACTTTAAGGGAGACTGGCAAGGAGAAAGCTACTGTTGAAAAAAACTCATGTTAAGTAAGTTCACCTCAAGGCATTATATATGATAAGTGAAACACTGCGCATCACCACAAACACACTATCCCCACTGTGAAACACGGTGGTGGCAGCATCATGCTGTGGGGATGCTTCTCGGCAGCCAGTCCTGGAAGGCTTGTTAAGGTAGAGAGTAAGATAAATAAGGCAAAATATAGGACAATCCTGGAGGACAATCTCATTCAGTCAGCAAGACAAGTATGGCTTGGGAGAAGATTTGTTTTCCAGCAAGACAATGACCCGAAGCATACAGGTTTACTGACAACAAGGTGAATGTTTTGGAGTGTCCGAGTCAAAGCCCAGACCTCAATTCAGTAGAGAATTTGTGGATGGACTTGAAAAGGGCTGTTTACAGCCGATCTTCACACAACCTGACAGAGCTTGAGCAGTTATGCAAAGTAGAATGGCATAAACTTCCAGTGTCCAGATGTTTAATTGAGACATATCCACAAGGTGCATCAACTAAATACTGACCTGAAGGGGGTGAATATTAATGGAAACACTGATTTCACCTTACATATTTTTATTTAATTGACATAACTTTGTAGAAACCTGTTTTCCCTTTGACATTAATGAGGTACTTTTCTGAAATTTTTGCCAACTTATATTGACCATGACTGATTTATAATGTCAATAAAAGGGTGAAACATTCAAGTGGGTCAATACTTTTTATAGGCACTGTACGTCCACTGTACGTCCTTCTTTCAGTTCTTCTTTCTGTTTCTTCTTTCTGAAGAACTCTGGTTCTAACTCTATGAACATACACACAGACACAAATCAAAGTGCAGACCAATGTTTCAGTTTGACAAAGTTAAATCACATTATTCCTGTGGTCACAAAGGTTGGCACACAAGGAGTCAAAGTTGAACAAATCTGGACATTAGAGCATCAACTCTCTGCACAGTGACCCACAGACATCTACAAATCACTTCCACAATCACAGCATGGCACAAATTTACAACACATTTAAACTGATTACACTGTAATCCCAGCCTATTCCCACTATACAGCAATACAGCAAAAGTCTTCAGGATCAACCTAATTTTTATTAGGTGGCTTCACATTGGTCTTCACTATAGAGCATTTGCACTGTAATAGGATGAAACAGGTACAGTAAGTTTGAAAATTAGATTAGGACAAAGAAAAAAACACAGAGCTGCTGTTTTCAGACATAATGATGTGGAACACTTACATTATATGAGATGAAAAACAGCCTTTATAGCATGTTGAACAAAACCAGGGAAACACCAATAACAGATCAGAATCACATAGCACAGTTCTATGCTCTCTACTGATTATATCACAATAAATAGGACCTTATGCATAGCTTCTGTAAACTATACAGTACAGTGCATTCTGTTGTTGTCTCTTTATTCTCATAGCTGAACTTGAGGCCTTCTGATCATCTTGTGCTGCTATCATGTGTACTAAGTCACAAGCTCCAGTGCCCCAGGTCATTTGCTACAATATAGTTTCTTCCTTCTATTATTCCTGCTCACTCCTGAACACATTTCCTCCTCTTGCTGCCCAAATTGACCTTCAGACACATTGTCAAGGCTTGCTGACCTGTAAAACAGTTAATGCATCTATAGAGTCTTTGGTGCTTCTTGGAAAATTTAAAGACATGCTACAGAAGGGGTCAATGGATGAAGGGAATAGAATTCTGGAACTGAGTGTAACTACATATGCTGATTTTTCAAATATGAAACATGAAAAACATGAACATGAAAAAACATGTATGCTCTATTTGGTTAAGATCAGATTAGCCAGAGAAGAATTTGCCATTTCTTTGCCTTGGGAACCTCTTGGGTTGCTTTCACTGTATGTTTTTGGGTCACTATCCATGTTCAGTTTGAACTGGTGTCCTATATTTTTGGAGCATATGGCTGATTCTGAGCAGAGAGTCTAGTCCTTACTTTTCTGAGCGGTCAGGTCATCCATAAACACCAGTGACACAGTTCCATTGGCAGCCATATATGCCCATGCCATAACACTGCCTTCACCATGTTTGACACATGATGTGGTATGCTTTGTATCATGAGCTGTTCCTTTCCTTCTCCATACTTTTCTCTTCTCATCATTCTGGTTCAAGTTTATCTTGTTTTCTTCAGTCCAGAGGATCTGATTCCAGAACTGGTCAATGTGTTTTCTGGCAAAGTCTAATCTGACTTTTTTTTTTCTTGAATGGTACCAGTGATTTGCACTTTGTTCTGAAACTTCTGCAATTTCATTCATAAAGTCATCTTTTGACTGTAGACGCTCTCTGAATCCATATTGGTAAATCTACTTGCTTCAATTTCATGTTAGAGATGTATGCAACGACGTGTGACTTCACAACACAGAGAGAGCTAATTTATTTTCAGTTTCAGTTTATATATTTTATGCCATTGTCACATAAACTCTGAAGAAGGTTGGGAGAATCACATCCAGATAATGTGATAATGAGTTGCTTCAGGGTCAGATGCATTGTCCACATCAACCTCTACTTGATTCCAGCAAAGGGACGAGAGTGCCTGTGAGTGTGCGCGAGGAATGACACAATACCGCAGACCTTGTACCAGCGGGATAAAGTCCAGGTAACCTCCAGAATGTCTGACTCAGATGTTGTTGTCCACAAGACGAGCTATACAGTTTATCAATTCATTAACTGGACTGGATCTGTATCGGGTGTTGGCCGATACACAAAGTCCAGAAATGAAAAAGTTGGATCAGTGCATCCCTGCTGAATAGTTAGTGTCACAGCTTTTGAATGAAAGCTGAACTGTCATGGCCATTGAGCTGGCAGACTAACTGACTAGGACTGTGAGCTGATGAAATCTTTGCTGTCCTGTCAAGATTCATAATTTATTGCTTATTGCTATTTTAGTTTAGTTATTTTGTTTTTTGCAAATTATTATTGATTTATGTTTGTTATTTTATGTCTGTTCTGTGTTGTGGTCCATGAGGAACAACATTTATTTCCCCTCCATGTAGCCTATGCAATTTCTTGGTTATGAGCACTTCATGGGTGGTTTGTCTAGGCTTCAGCAGCATTGATCTGTGGACTGACTGGGCTGACTAACTGTCCCAGAGACACATAGCAGTGGTTACTGGGGAGGAAGACATCATGATTAAGATGCACCAGGCCAGAAAGAAAAATGTATTAGTTAACTTAGAGGTGCATATATGGTGTTATTTGTGTTTCTCTACTTGTGTTACTTTGCAAAGCAACAGTATATACCTTAATGAACATTTAAAGGATAGACAGAGAAACTATTAGTTGTAAGTATTTAATTTTCTTTAAATCATGACATTGTTGTCTGTTACAGCATTTTTTTGTAATTTGTATTTGTCATTTATTAACTTTTGTTACTGTACACTATCAGTGGTGGTACCAACCAGTTTTGCTCATTGCTTATTAGATATGTGAAAAAAAGGAAATGGTTCTGTAACACTGATGACCTCACTTCTTATTTTCAACCATTAAGCACATCACATACCCAAGTCACTCATACTTTCCTTAGATTCCTACTCACGAGGACCTTTTATATAGATGAGTGTTGTGTGTTGAGACCAGACAGTCAGGCCGGTCTTGGTGGGGCCCAGGAGAGCCCCAGGGGCCAGACACAACAATAACCTCTTTTATTACACACTGAAACCGAAGACAGCGGGATACACCCTGGGGGCTGCTTTTGCATATCATCCTATAGCCTTGCATGGAGACACATTCACTCATAGACAGGAACAAGAATAAATTCCCACAGACACAGAGCAGACACTATCTGGAGGTTTGGTGGAAACAATATAGCCCATGTTTCAACCAGTGGCAGAAGTGACACTAAAATAAAAAGAAAATTCTGTTGATGCTAACCTGACCAGCACAGTGATGTCTTCTCCCCTGAGAGTAATAGAAGGTCCCTAGATAGGTAGTAGATAGATAGATAGATAGATAGATAGATAGATAGATAGATAGATAGATAGATAGATAGATAGATAGATAGATAGATAGATAGATAGATAGATAGATAGATAGATAGATAGATAGATAGATAGATAGATAGATAACACCTGAGATGAGCTGCAGTACACAGCCAGGTTACCATTAACAACACCAGTTCTAGCCAGTTTGGCATTGTCAGCTATACCAGTTCACAACTCACTATGTTATATTTTTGATTAAAGGAACACAACAACATACCGACAGACAGAAGTTGGGCGCTACTGTGTGTACAACTGATTCACAGCACTGTGTTTTGCCTGCTCTGTTAGACCAAACTTGCTTTTTCTCTCTCAGTAAGAGCTGCATGGAGGGACCTTCTGTTTCACAACTACTAATAGGTTTATACAATGTATCAACAGAATGTAGTAGAGGTAAAGTAGACATTAAAGTAAAAGTACCTCACATTTTTACCTGTATTATGGTAAATGTTAAATGAACTGCACTTTACTAGACAAAGTGCCCTAGAACTGGCCTCTCATTCACCCAGGCATGCACACACACAATGATGGCAGGGCTGCCAGGCAACTTGGTGTTCAGTGTCCTGCTCACAACCACTTCAACGTGTGGAGAAGTCAGGGATCGAACCACTGACATTGTGATTATTGGACCACCCATTCTATCTCCTGGGATTGGGAAAAAAACTAAGAAAAAGAAATAAAATAGACTTGAGAACAAACCGAGTGCTTCTCTGGTGTTTCTCACTGTTGGTGTGGTGCAGTGCAACAATCGGTAAACCTGTTTTTCGTCTCAAGTGTTCAGGGAACTTTCACAGAAAACCAGAGTCACACACACAAAGACATGACCGCTCACAGACAGCAACAGCTGAAGGACTTACCACTGGAGCAGTTGGAGCCACCCCAGCCTGGCTCACACTGACAGGTGTTGGGGGCCATACAACGACCGTGAACACAGCTATCTGCACAGTAAGCTGGACATGGAGGAGGAGACAGGAAGACAGGCCAGGGTTAGTACAACAACAAAGACTTTAACAAGAGCATTTAGATTTAGTCATGTAGACGAAAATAAATACATGTTTTAATGTACAATTTCCTTTTTCTTGCTCCTACAGTCCTTCCAAACAAAATGGTGGATGCTTGCATAACAAAACTCTTCTCTCCAGACTGATTCACACAAACAGATTAAGTCTTTAATTAACCAAACTTTGTCTCTCTATTTGGCAGGTGAGTCACTCATCACCTTTAAATGATTACTAACCTGTCCCATGCTTGCTACAACAGACTAGTGTAAAGTGGAGGTCAGGCACAAGCGCAGTTCAGACACTGATAAAAGTGAAAAACTGTTGTTAATAGCCTTTGGAGGTAAAAAGACAGTAACCACATTTTCACGAGGAAGAAACAAATCAGCCTGTGAATAGACACTGTTAGTTGTTATTTTAGTGTCTTTGTGGGATTAGTTAGCAAAAACAAAATCACTGAATGCCATCAGCCTTACAACAAGAAAACCGACTCCTTACAAATTAAACATCTTAAAACAATTCGACTTGCTTTCCAATCTGACTCCCATCTGGAAATGCCATGTTGCCTGGGGTCTCTGTCAAACCCTCCCCACTACAGTGACTGCACAGGAGCTCAGTGAGCTTGTCACAGCAGCATGTGATAGTTGCTTATAACAGAGTCTTTTCATATTGAAATAAATTCCCCTCTTAAGTCCCGCGGCACACTGTCACCGCCTCTGCATGAATCTTACTGTGGTCTCCACCTCCTCCAAAACACACGGGCATTATGACTTTATGATGATCAACTACTTGTAACATCATAACAGCAGGCTGTGTGTTAACAGAAGGCTTTCTTTTACTGCCACTCCTGGACAACAGTTGTTGTTTTTGCCACTGGCCACTGTGGCTGCACACCTGTCACTGCCTGCTGGCTACTGACAGAGAGGCATGGGCACTACACAGTGGCCTCTTTGGCAAGTGAAGTCCCTGTAATGACAACACATACAACGATACAAATTCTGTTTTCCTGACTAGTATGACTAGTAACAGAATGGATCGCTCATTCAGATGAATTTGTAGCAGCATATAATCACGCATTGTTAAGGTGTGGTGACTGTAATTTAAATGATGTGTGTTTGAAGCAGACTAACAACAACTCAGCCAAATCCTCTAGTCATGCAAAACGTCATTTACAGTTCTGGCTTAATACTTTCAACAATATCTGAACTGTGCCTCAGTGACATATGATTACACATATGATTGACATATGATATTCCTGTACAGTGTTGTTCATCTTATATTCAGAGGCTTATTGAAAGTCAAACTGGTAAGCATTACACAGACTGTGTGTGTGTGTGTGTGTGTGTTTGTGTGTGTGCGTGGACACTTACGAGCACACATCTCTCCATTCTCATAGAAACCAGGGCAGCACTGGGACTTTCTTCGATACATGATTTTCTCTCCTCTACGATACGCTGTCCGGTAGCTCACCCTGCACACAGAGGCAGTGACAATGTCAGTGCACATGGAAAGTTTAACTGCATTGAAAAAGACAAATACATAAAACCTATTTTCCTCTTAAACCCCACATACACAGATTTACAAAGATCCTGATTATTATGATTATAATCTAGAGCAGTGTAATTCTTGGGTTTTGTTTTGTGTTTGGTGTGTTTACTTACATGCTATGCTGTGATTGTTTGTTTCCACCAACAACAGACACATCAACAATGTCAGCATCTTGTTTTACAAGGCTTTTTACTGTCATACTAACTTATGCTGCACAGCATTGTTAAACACACATCATAAATAACCAGGAAGCAGAGACTGAGCGATGGCTTGTCACTGACAGTAAATAGCAGCTATAGCTGCGTCAGTGATTACAGTTTGAACACAGCTTTACGCTCTCTATGCACTTAATGCTGATTAATGCTTTCAGCGTGAGCTTGTGAGGATATGCATGATGTCAATTTCATGACCTGCCCAAGTCTATGGAGGTCCAGGAGATTCCACAAACTATTTTATTTTTTTCACTTTTTCGTGTTGGTCAGTCATATACAACAAACAAACTGTCAGACGTCACCATCATGTTTTCTGAAGCTTGTTAGTGAACACACGCTCAGTTGTGGTATGACAACAACCTTGAACATCTGTCTGGGGGGAACCATGATTTGGCCTTTACACATACACATTCTGGTCTGCATCAGGCCTTAGTGATGTGAACCTCACCTGTGTCTGGTGCACTTGAACCAGTTGAGGATGTCAGTGCAGCTGGTGTAGTACACCTGATCAAAAGGATGGGCGTACGACTCCTGGACAGTCACTGAGTAACTGAAAGGCAAGGAAGAGAGGAGAGACAGAGGTCAGACAGGAGGAGCAGAACCTGCGTCTTTGTTTTTGTACTGTTCATTGAGTACATAAAAATTAGACTAAGCAATTATCAAATGATCTGACTTATGCATCTGAACATGTGAACTGACTGAACCACACTTGATGTGATGTAATCGAAATAACCCAAAGACATTCAGACATAACTATCATACAATGGTAACTATTGATGGTAGACTGTCTCCAGTTTACTTTCTGTGAATCGACTTCTGCACTAAGTAAACACTTGAATACTTACCAATCACCAATCATTACCATATTACATAGAAATCGCCCCTTCACAACTGCACAACTCCTTGGTCTTACATCAGACTATGGACTTTAAAAAGATCAGGCACCGCTACAATATACAATCACAACTATGTTTTTGGAACTAACATAGTTTCAACCAGATTATGTTTTCTATTAAAATAACAACTAATGTCATTTAAAATTTTTATGGTTGGCTTATTGTCTGGCTTATTATAGAAATGTCTAACAGTAACTTCACACATGTTCAATCTTTCTCTAACCATAACTGCTTAAAGATAACTATACACTGAACTGTCAGCCCTCTATTATAATCTGCCATCCATTCCAACCTTTTCACTGCGATTTGCCTTCTGTTAATAAATGTTGTCCATACCATTGTGTAATTTTGCATTTGCTACACAAACATAATTGCATTTTCCAGTTTAGTTATACAGGAATGTAAATGTTAGTACACAGGGTTGTTTCAGTAGCTCACTTAAATATAATAAACCAGTTAACATTACTAAGTTCTAATTTAACATTTCAAATTATTGTTTTGATTTGTTTTTTTTGCTTACGACATTAAGGTTAAGTTCACGGATAAAGGTTTTCTCTAGACGTTTACTGCAATTATGACATTGTTCTTTGCACATTTGGTAACTCGATAAATGCTAAATTGGCTGTATTGTGTGTTCATTTTTTTATTTTTAACACATTTACTGAGTTCAGAGGAGGTAAAAGAAATTACTCCAGCATTGTGACTGACCTCTCCCAGTGGCTGCAGACATTAGGATCCTCCAAGTTGAGTGAAGAAGTGATGCAAGGCAGGAAAAAGAAAGCCACAGTCAACACGACTGTTCTCTGACCGCACAGTGGCATGGTCATCTCAGTCAGAGCTGCACCTTTAGAGAGAATAGAATAATGACACAAGGCTTTTCAATTTGCAGCAGTTTTTTTATCACACACATTCAATGGGAACCTTGAAATTGTAATGTGGTGCCTTTGATAAAAAAATATATTAAATGT
>OMLM01011049.1:124786-140974 GCA_900302695.1 Helostoma temminkii
ACATTCAGGACGCCAGACAGACAGTCAAGACTGGTCTGTGTGTTCTGTGGCACACATGGAGCTGGAGGGAGGGAGAGAGAGAGAGAGAGAGAGAGAGAGAGAGAGAGAGAGAGAGAGAGAGAGAGAGAGAAGACGCAAAGTTAATAACAAGCAATGGTGGCTTAAGAGTAGATGGAGAAAAGAGGGGGAGCTCAGTGTGTCAGGGAGGTCCACCAGCAGTCTAAATCTATAGCAGCATAACTAAGAGATGGTTCAGTCACTTGGACCAGCTCTAACTATAAGCTTTATCAAAAAAAAAGTTTTAACCCTAGACCTAAGTCTTAATCAACCGTATTCAACACAGTTTTTTCTTTAAACATGAGGATACTGTGTTTTCTTCTACAAGTGGTAGTATTTTGTTTGCCACAATGACAGAACTCCAGTAAGAGATTGGTGGTTCTACAGTGCTCTGGTGTTATTTGGGTATTTCAAAGTTTCATTTAATGAATAGGAAGACCTACTGTATACAAGGCACAGAAAGTTTCTGAGGAGCCATGGCCCTAAGTTGGCCTTCAATTTGAGTGAGGACATGTTGTGAGATTTGACAAACATGGGAGTGTGTAAAAGAGCATACTGGGCATACTGTAAGCAGCATAGTTGCAGCACTAATAAGAAAGTAGAGGAAGAGCCATGCTAGCAATAACAGCACCTAAAGGTGAAGGGATTATCTGCGAACATTTGTGTTTAAGTGACTGACTTAGAGAAAACTGCAGATTAAACTGCAAAGAAACTAAAAAAAACAAAAAAAAAGCCTGATAAATAAAATGAAACCAAACAGTTTGGGTCAGGTATGTGAAGTAAGACTGTAAGTAAGGTGTAGAAGATCTGAAACTTTAGATTAATGCAAGTTTGTAAAATACTGCATGGAGAAGAATTTTCCCACAATAATAAGAGGAAATGAACTGACAAACGGGTTCTCTGATTTTAATTTAACTGGATTAAATTAAAATTTAATAATAATTCAATAAAATATATCAACTTAAAGAAGGCAAACAACAATCTCCTAAACATGATTTATGTTATGCTTGAAGTGTATTTGAGCCAAGAAACTCTTCCAGTTAAGAGATAGGACGTGGGATTTGACAGTGTGTGAACAGCAGTTCTGTATGTCTGGTCTTCTTCCTTAATGGTACAGAAGCAGCTGGTTTATGACAACTTTATTACTTCAGCTCCTTGATAAATCTGAGGAGGCTGAAGAGGTTTACCCTATGTCTTCTGGCTAGTCTTTTGTCGAAAACATTGATGGAGTAAACCTGCAAGATGTCTCCAGTGGCTGTTGACAGTGTGTCTAAGAAGGCAGTTTATGGGCCAGCAGAGCTAGTCCTCTCTAGTTTCACTGCGCTAAGAGAAGACACAGCTGCAGCCACCAACACTGAAATCCTCTCCACCCCAAGACAACTGCACTGCTGCACAAACAAGGGCCATGCTGTGTGTGTGAAAGGGCTCCAGACACACAAACCCTAATGGAGCGGATTAGGCTGGGAGCACAACTTTGATACACTGTTCCAGGGAGCGCAGCATTGACGCCCCTCTGTCCGCTCACAAAGGACTGCCAGGAACCAAGACCTGCTGTCTGAAGTCCCTCCAGGACCAGACAAGGGCTACACTCAGCCCATGTACCAATATTTATTTGCACATGTAGTTTTTGGGGTCTGTCTCATCATACACAGGAAGCATGGCCTTTTAGTTTTGGAGGCTTACAGGGGGCTGGCATCTTCAGGCGAAGTCTTCTCTTGATCGTTGATCAGGGAGACATGTAGCCACTAATGCTTTCAGATGCATCAGGGCATTAGCTGCTTTCTAAAATGTATCCAAACACAAATCAGCCACCTCACTGACTTTTGTTATTATGTACAGTGCGTCATTAGTTCTTCTCTGTTCATCCTGACTATCAGCCCCACTTCAAACTAAATAGCTATTACTATTAACTCTGTTTTTTTGTGCATTGAACTGTAAGAGACCAAGTAAAGTCAAATGAAAATGTTTAATTCAAGTAAACAACAGCATTCGCTCTAAACAAAGAAGTGCTACTTCTACAAAGCGCCTCCCCCCTGGGATTAGTTCTTCGAATCTTGAATCTTTCTGGGAACTATTTTAATGGCAATTTTAGCATACTGTGCATCTTATTGTTTTATTTTCTCTGATTTATTTGTTTACTTCAAGAACTAAATGGCTGCAAGCAGCACACTTACTTTCCCACTGAGCCTCACTGGCTGTGCCTGACAAAACAACAGCTGAAGCTAATGAAGTAGACCTACAGCTGACTCTAATGGATGTTGAACAAGCCTGACTAAGTAGCGTTTAGACTGATTATAGTATACAGCTCTGACCACAGTGTTGACACTGACAAGCTGAGCCCATGATGTGCTAAAATGATCATCAGTATGTAAAAAAAAACACTGGAATGATAATGATATAGAATAAGCCGAGGCTCTCTGAGAGGAAGTTGGTAGTAATATGGGAAAAACAATTCATTTAAAAATCTTTGATCTGTCTAGTGAAAATCATCTGTATCTGCTGGACTGAAAAAGCTGCAAAAACACATTGATTCAGTGTGTGTGTGTGTGTGTGTGTGTGTGTGTGTGTGTGTGTATGTGTGTGTATGCGTGCGCGCAAGAGAGAGAGAGATGCAGAGTGCATTCTATGTGGTGTATCCTGTCTGCAGTGCTGGTGTGTCTACACAGGCAAACTAAGCTATTTTCCAGTTTTCATATATTGAGGGGACATGTCCCCTGGTCCCTCATGGAGATTATGTGTCTCCTGCTCCCAGCTCTCATGCCTAAGGAGACAGAAACAACTGTACTGCAGCATATCTAAATGACTAACCAGTATAAAAAGGTGATTATTGAGGGAGCACCAAAAACACAGGGATTCATTGATAAAATACAGTCGTTTGACCTTTTGTGTTCCTGGTATGTTACATTGGAAATAGAAGTGTGCTTTTTGCACACAGCAGAAAAAGTACAGGTCTGAGTTGGTCGGCCACGCTGTGTTTTGACTTTGATCTCACAGTTGGTCAGTTGTGTGTCTCTTGCAGGGTGAGCTGATTTTCCCTCTCTTACTTTCACTGGGGAAACCCCACACAGTAGGTGTCCATGCACACCAACACTCTCATCAGCTACAGAGCAGTGGTTCACATGAGCAGAAAAGAAACGTCTCTAACATGGACACATTCATGCAGATTATCAGTAAAGCAGTGATGTCATATGTGCTGAGCTTCACACAGTGCGTATGCTGGCTTAGGAAGTGTGTGTGAAGAATTCTGAAAGAGCAGTATAAGTTGTGGATATGGTTCACCACATGTAAAATGGATTGAAAACTGGGCTCATTGGATGGGAACTCTACCCACAGCAGCATGTTCTCAGCAAGTACTGAAAACAGCAAACATGAGAAAGCATGCAAATAGTCTGCAACATGTTAACATGGCTGCATCTGACAGCCACTCATCTTTCCTCACAGTTTATATCTCCAAACACTTGCAGTTGGTGGTCTGTGAAAATATGTGTGCGGGAAATTGGCAGGTGCAACTTATTAGAGCCATTAAAGTCCCTCGGGCTCTGTTTGTTCAGAGTTCCTTCAGTGAGTCCCTTCCTACTTTCACTAGGAACAGGTGGTGCATTTGGAAAAGCTGCAGTGAAATGACAAGGGATCCATGCACAGAATGTCCACTTTTAAAATGCATGGTAAAAGAGCATAGCTCATTCTCGCAGTAAAGATCCCAGCAAGTTACAAATCTCCGAATTTTAAAGCCATCAAGATGAAAAACACATCAGAAGTATGACCAGAGAACTGTGTGTGTTGGTGTATTCATGGTAACATCACAAAGGAACACTCTGCTATTCTACTCATTTTTCTTGCCAGTATTCTATCGTGTCTCCCGCCTACTGTATGTTTGGGAAACTGGATGTTAACATGAATCAGGTCTACTTCTTCCACTGCTGTAGCTAATGTACTTGCATCTTGCCTGTTCACCAAATGAGAACTTGTGCCCTGATGTCGCGCTATTTTACTAAAACTCAGTCTGCTTCTGCATTTTATAAGCCAACTTCCAGTTTGTGTCCCAGGCACAGGAGGAAAACAATCTGGTGGTTTGTGTTTGCTTCCAGCGGTGCTGAGCAGTTCCAGTCACGTTACAACTGACAGTTATTATTCTACTATTTCTATTCTGAAACTGAAAAACACACATTTCCCCACCATTAGGCGATGAAGGCAGTCAGACATCAGATGCACCTATACTGATAAAGTATTTACATTATTGACTTTATACAACACTAATTAAAGTAAAGCGCTGAATCCACGTGAACGCAAATGCTGTCACACTGAAGAACAGCGAGAGAAAACTTGAAAATGAAAATGTTTATAATAAACAAACGCAGCTTCTGGTCTCCTGCTTCCTCTGCCCTGCTGAGTTCAAGCTTTAAACCTGTGGTGGCTGACCAGAGGTTCAGTTCAGCTGCAGCCACGTTAATCATCACAATGATTTCTGACATCTGTATCCAAACTATTCTTCCTGAAGAGAATCCTTTACCTTAGTAGTGAGAATAACGATCGCAGATTCGCTCATGGATCCGTCTGCTGGTTCCGATGATGATGATGATGATGATGATATGTCCAGACGTGGATGATGAAGCTGCAGCAGAGCAGTGACAGTGCTGTCCACAGCACGTTAAGGAGAAGTCATCGCGTTCAGTCAGATGAGCGGAGGCTCCAGCAGCGTCTCATCAACACACTGACTCAAACTTTTCTCACTCTCCAATCAATGGCCGGGCTGCTGCGTGACGTCATTATCCTCCCCCCCATTGACCGACTGTGATCACGGTGCGTGTTTTCATGGCGCCTAATGATTCGTGGTAATAACTGGTCAGTAGACAGGTTTCACCCAGAGCACGGTAATATTAACACCCATGTGTCCACCTTGTCATATACACATACTTTACTTCTGATTATCATATCATACATCATCAACATTAATACCATGTGGTGGGCAGGGCTCAGCCTGGGCCCTCTGTCCTGTACATGGCTCCACAGTCTACACAGCAAGCTGTGATGCACTGTGTGTTCTCATATCTACATTAGACAGCCTGTTCTTTCTTCTGCTGATTGGTCTAAGCAACATTTAAGATCTAGTAAGCTGATATTTGTCCCTAACTGTGCTGTTATAGGACTGAATACATCTTCAGTCTGCTCTGAAATGGTCCATTGGAAATCATTTATTCAGCTAAAAAAGTGGTTCCACCCCACATCACAGCTTTCAATGTAGTGACCACTGGCTAACTCTTTATTATTTACTATATGTCTGTAATACACCATTATTAAAACTGACATAAATCCAAACATTCTCATTTTGAAAAAGCCACAGTTATGTTGTGTGTCTAATTTAAAACCTTAACTTGGTTTATGACTGATCTACTTAACAGAGGTGGCAGGTAAATAAATTATTTTGCAGAGAAAATCACATAATAAACATTGATGTGTTTTTATGGACTAGTCAAATTACCTGATCTTACCCAAATGCACAATTTATAAGCAAAATAGAGACTAAACGTTTGGGAAATGCATGACAATGCCAGAGCTCATATGACCCACTTCCCCATTTTCAGGGCTGATCTACAATTTTTGTTTTAGAAACTTGTCATGAAAATGAATAGTTGGACCTGCAGAGACACATGGATCCTATTTTTGGCTGTAGGACACCAGCAAGAGGTCGAACAGCAGTGAGACTCTGTCTAAGATGCTCTCCATTAAATTTTGTATAAGTGAGCCGATTTTCAGCGGTGGGTTGTCCCAGTTTAGAATCTACAAGCAACAAACATAAAGACAGACAGACAGAGAATTGGCTATGTTAATAAAAAGCAGGAACAATACAAACAGTGGTCAAAAATCATCACCTTTACCAGCTGTTGTTTTTTCCTACAGTATAGTAACAGAAACACTTATTGCAACACTATTTGTCACAGCACCTTGACGTGGAAAGGAGCCCTGAAAACTAGCTAATTGTTCCTGAGGCTTCAGTTTAACACCACTTTGACTCCACTGCCATCTGGTGGTATAGAGCGTTTCTACACCGAAGATCAATTCGATTCAATTCAAGTCAACTTTATTTATATAGCGCCAAATCACAACAAAAGTCATCTCAAGGCACTTTACAATGTTTAAGGTTTAAGACCTTACAATACAACTAAATAATAAGGAAAACCCAACAAATCCCCTTTGAGCAACACTAGGCAACAGTGGAGAGGAAAGGAAAGAAGTTCTAGATTCAAATCCATTATATTCAAGAATTATTGAATTATCACCAGAGCTTCAGTGGAAACTCAACTTGCTTTAAGTTGTTGAAGATGTTTCATCTCTCATCCACATGGATCAGAACTGATGAAGCAAAGCTTTAAATGTCTTCAAGAACTTTAGGCTTGTTCAGTTGCCACTGCGCAGCAGTTTAGGGACGCCCATGACCTGGATGACAGGCAGTCTTTACTGGATTATGTGTTCCTTTATCTAAATGAGCACAGATTAGATACACTTTTAAAACATTTTAAGCCTTTTCTGCAGGTAGAGGGTCAAATGACTGCAGATAACTAAGGAGAAGTCTTAGAGGAAGACAATGACCCCAAGCATACATTCAAGGCTCCACACAGATGGTTTCAGAACAAAAATGTTAGTGTTCTGAAGTGGCTGAGTCAGAGCTCAGACATCTAAGCAACTGGGAGCTATGACTGGCCTGGACAGCTTGAACAGTTTAGCAAAGAAGAATGGGGAATTGTTTCAGTGTCCATCTACAAATGGACACATCTACACAGGCTTAATGTTGTAGCTGCTGCCAAAGGTGCTTCTACTAAGTACTGACTTAAAGGGGGTAAATACTTCATCAACAGTCATCAGTCTGCAGCCAGTCAGTCAGAACTGGTGAAGTGTCATGTCTGTTTTTCTCACCTTTGTTTCAGCCTTGCAGCAAAGGTAAGATAAGCCACCATTATTTACCATTACTTGGTCACCCATAATATCTACTTCTTAATTTTAGTGTTAATTAGAGGGCAAAAAGCCATTCATTCATTCATCTTCTGAACCGCTTAGTCCCCGCAGGGGTCACGGGTGTGCTGGAGCCTATCCCAGCCAGCTTACGGGCAGGAGGCGGGGTACACCCTGGACAGGTCGCCAGTCTGTCGCAGGGCCACATATAGACGAACAGGCAAAAAGTCAATTTTCTTATAGTTTTGAGTGACACTAACTTAAAATAATCAAATACAGTAGTACCAAAGAAAATAACTACATAGTAGACCAGTGGGAGGCAGTAATTCAACAAACGGTTTCTAATCTAGAAAACTATAAAAAGTAAAGCAGTCTTAGCAGGATATCAAGTATCCTTGCACAATTCCTACCCAGCACCTCACTGACCCAGTGCAGTTTAAAAGCCAGGGACACTGACCCTCCTATCCCCTGCTCTTGAAACAACTCATCCCTGTCTCTCAAATGAGCGAGGGATGATCAAACTGTTGGGGAATGCACTACTTTCAGTAATTTTACATTGGTTCAGTGCTTTAGCATTCGCATACATTTTACACTGCATTAGGACTGATCTGAGCACCACATAATAAAAGCTAAGTGACACTAAGGACACTGCTGGTCATGCATAGCAGAGAGAAAAAGAGAGATGACAGGGATAGTATACAGTAGAACAGTAATGTGTGGTACAGTAGTACAGGGTAGTAGAAGGTGGTGTGGATACTAAAACCCTGACTAAACGTAGGGTGAATGGAATGGAAAGTGGTGTCTGGCAGCACTTTTAACAGTAAGATTCATTTGGTCAGTTTTCATAGTTATAGCAAACAACCCTGACTGCTTATCAAGTAAACATAACTTCGCCATAAATGTCACATTTGTTACACCAACCCAAATAAATACACAGTACATTGTATGAAATATAAATTAATAGTAGTTTATACTGAATCACAAGACCATCTAAAGTAAATGTTTAGTTATTCAAACTGTGTAAGTGCACTAAGTACACTTTCACAAAGTACTATTCTAGCTCACATTACTTGTTGTTTAATAAGACAAAACTAATTAGAATTTACAGTGAAGATAAACCAAATCAGGCACTTCTTACAATTTGGTTGACTCCAACTGTCCAGAAGAATGTCAAACTGTGGCCACACAAATGTGACAACAAAAGCAGGCAAACAGAGGAAAGGAAACACCATCTACCTTAAGTCTATCTTTGTAGTACCTTTATAAATCCAGGCATCCTGAAAAACATCAACAACATGTGCTTGATCCTGCTCTATACAGCAGTTACTAGAGTTAAGTGTCTGTCCAGACTGAAGAAATGTTGCCCATATGCAAAGGAACCTTGGAGTAATTCATGAAGTGGATCAAGCACAGGATTGAAGCACTTCTTGCTTTATTTTCTCCTGCTGCATTGTGAAATTAGAAATTAGTTTGAAATTAGTTCTGCTAATAAACAAAGGTCATATTTGATCCGTAGATGACACTACAGTCACTTTTAACAGTGCCTTTGAGAGAAAAAAACATATCTAGAAACTTTAAGAAAATATGGCTGACTGCATACATGGGTAGAATTACAATTTTAAAAACTGGACAGAGTTGAAGAGGAGGAGACAGTGGAAAGAAAAGAAAGAGCAGCACAGAAACAACAGGCTAATAAAGCATCAGCGACCAACCCAGAGGTCAGTCATGCTTAGGTATAACTATGTAAACATAGGGACTACATATTAAACTTTTTATAACTGGGTCCAACAACTAAAAAAAGACTGCTTCAACTGATTCAGTTCATTAAACCAAGTACAAAGTGTAGTTTGATTGGCTGTTATTCTAGTTGATAATGTAGGCCTATTGACCACTTTTCTGTCAGTTTTCATCTCTTTAATGTCGATTCTTCCGTCTTAATTAGTGGTGGTAGCTATGTGTGCATCATATTTAATGAAGGACACCCAGGTCTACAGCAGAGAATAGATGCTCAGATTTACGATATTTGCCGTGGACCATAAACGCATCGACACTGATGACGTTTCACAAGGAAAATAAACATGGCGTCCGGTCAGCAATGGGTGTTAGTAGAAATGGTACAAGCGTTTTATGAGGTGAGTTTCTGAGTTTTTTCAACTCTGTGGCGTAGATTTATCTTTTGATGTTTAACACACGATCCCTCGCATGGTCATGATGGTGTTTATCTTCACCCGAGGCTGTTACTTGTACACTTCTCAGCCAGGAAGTGTCGGTGGCCTGGGGAAGGTGTTAGACGGCAGAGTGTCGCAGCCAATCCCGAGTTGTGTGTAGCTGCTCCGTGAAGTAACAAGGAAGTTAGTTTATCCTTGAAAAACCTGAGACTCGTCTTTAGTACCTGAGTAATTATACATATTACCTCGAGTAGAACCGTAATGTTCGTAGAACAACGAAAATACGTTACGCTACATTTACAGAAAATGTTATTTTCTTGTAATAAACTCAGACAAAACACACTTAGAGAGTAATGCTGTAAAATTGGGGCAAAACCGACTGTACAGTATATTACAGTTACTGGGGCGGCTGTGGTCAGGAGGCAGAGCAGTCGTCTACCAGTCATAGGATCGGTGGTTCGATTCCCGGCTCCTCCAGTCATATGTCGAGGTGCCCTTGGGCAAGACACTGAACCTCAAGTTGCCCCCAAAGAGTCAGGTCAGCTGCATAGGAGCTCTGACATCAGTGTGTGAATGTGTGCTTGTGTGAGCGAAGGTAGAAAAGCACTGTATAACTGTAGGCTAGTTACAGTAAGTACTATACTTTTATTTTTATTTACCCAGAGTATAACATTACAGTGCTACCCTGAGAAGTCAACCTGTCTTTTAAAAATAACGTTTCTGTACAACTAAACTGCAGTTATCTGTTTTGAAAAACCACCTCACACCTGATATTCTCACTGGTAATACTAAACTGCAGTTGTTCAAATTCCAAGGACACTTACAATGTAGTAAAATGTGCAAAAAGTGAAGGTGTGTGAATCCTTTTTGAAAAGCTACTATATTTATGCACATAGAATCCATAACAGGTGTAGAATTATGTATTTTGACAGTTGCATAAACTAATGTGATACTTGTGAAACTAACTGTTGTTGATAAATGAACTACTTAATTTAATAATTTGTACAATGCAGAAATCATTTTGGAAATGCTTTTACATTGTGCTGAAGAAACAAAATGTTTTTGAATTTTGTAAGATAAAATTTAAAACTAAAACATTTATCAAAATGCCTTTTTAACTCCATCTGCACATGCACATATAACACATTTGTGTAATCCAGCATATAAGACTTTGTCCTCAGCGTATTTTCATTGTTGTTTTCCGTGCAGGAATTCACCTGATATTTGCAAATATTAAAACAAAAAGAGCTTAAAAGGGGCAAAATGAAGAGAAATATTTCATGCAGAATGCTACCTTTCTTCTTTGTGACACAATATAAAGATTATGTTCAAAAGATCAAAAATAATATCAATTCATCTGACTGTTTGGTTATCATTGTGTCATCATTCATATGAAATCATGTATAATAACAATTAACCAAATTGAAAAAAAATGTCTGTACTGCTGACCTCCCTAATGACCATGGATCCTTTCTGGGAACCTCCAGAGTAAGTAAATGGTCGTAGACACCCATCCAACAATCTGTCACCAAAATAATCTACATGTTCCCATCTTCGTCAGGCTCCTGCTTATCACCTGATTCTGGAGGGGATCCTGATCCTCTGGATCATCAGACTTCTGTTCTCTAAGACCTATAAACTTCACGAGACCTATAAACTGACAGAGAAGGTAAACTCGGTACAGTGCAGTGAAAACCAAACAGCACTGTTTGTGTGTCTGTCACCAAACACTGTCATGTGGTTCCATTTTACAGGAGAAGGAGGACCTGATTGAAGAGTGGCAGCCAGAGCCTCTAGTTCCTGTAGTATCCAAAGATCATCCTTCTCTCAACTATGATGTTGTTACAGGGTAAAAGCCACAGGACATCTGTTTGCTTTACGTTACATTTTTAAAGAGTGAAGCCAAAGTTAAGGCCAAGTGTGCCCACAAACAGCTGCAGCAGTGTTGTGTCATCTCACCTGGGCTGTACAGTGATAACATGCAATATAGCTCAACATATACTATATGTATATATGACAAAATTATTTGATGATATTTACACTTTGACATTTAAACACAGATAACATCAGATAAATCATAAGATTTCTGAGCCTGTTGCAGAAGCAGCAGTCCAAGCCATGTCAATACCTCCACTGTTCTTTACAGATGAGTTTATATAGTTTGGATCACGAGCAGTTCTTTTCCTGCTTCTTTTCACACTTTTAGGCAGTGTATATCTAGATGTAAGCATCACAAAATGAAAGGTAAATTCTGAACATATATTTCATAAATAGTCTTTTGACCTTAAATCCAAATGTCTTCCGAGTACAGTAAAACAAATGAATTGTTCTTTCATTGTAAAACCTTTGGAAGACACTGTTTGTGGAGTACATATGCTGATTAATAACAGTAAATGTGATACATTTAGAAATAGAAATTGCTTTATTTTTATATTGTAAATGTCTTGCTCAGTAAAATATTTTATCTGAGTGTTATGGAATCCCTGACAAACATGATAACATACTCAAAAACCTGCATCGGTTTTGTTTGTCTTAAACAGTTTCTTATCAGCTGTCAAATTCACTTCATTCCTGTTTGACTCACTGCTGATATCCACTGCATGTGTTTAAATAAAACTGTTCTCATCAGGCCGCTAGGACTAAACTAAATGAGCAAAGACAGACCTACGTTTTGCAGCTTGCCTTTCTGCCCAATATTACTCATAGCAGTGTCTCTGGATGTTGAACAACAAATGATGAACACTTATGTTCATATGTAAATGTTGTCAGATCTCATGGGTAGGTTTTTGCTTTTAAGATAAATAGTTATCATATAACATGTTTGATTTAGTTTTTACATTGTTTTATAATTCATATGTCATGTTGTTTCATTGTATTGTTTGAAACAGAACATCTCCATGGAATAAAGTAGTCTAGTTCAGATTAAAACCTCAGCAAACTGAATGAAGAATTGAGTCTGTCAGGGAATTAGGGATAATGGACTGAAAATTGCTGTGTTGGAGATTGACCAGTATGCAGTGAGATAATCAAGATACAAATGCATTGTTAGTGTGTTAATCTCAGCATTTAAACACACTGTTTTTCATTACAGACCTCCCAGTCATCAAATTACAATTAATGGAAAAGAGTGCATTAACTTTGCATCATTTAATTTCCTGGGCCTCCTGGACAATGAACGAGTTAAGGTTAGTATTGATTATTTAAACCATTACTACCCCAGTTTAACTTTTTTTTTTTTTTTTAATAATCAGTGTTTGAATATAAATTTTAGTAGTTTATCTTCTCCTCATTACAGCAAAAGGCTTTGGCGTCACTGAAGAAGTACGGTGTAGGGACATGTGGTCCACGGGGCTTTTATGGAACCTTTGGTGAGGAAAGAATTGATTTTTCATCTTCATTTAACCATGTAGTAGATATTTCAGTAGACTGTAGAAAACCCATACTGTATGTTAATAAAGTGGGGATATGATGGCTTCAGTTTCTGTCAAAGTGATGGCGTCTGAATGGCAAATTAGGGGGTACAAGCAGCCGAGACCTCTCTCAGTCATTCAATAAACAGACATAAGCCATTTTCAAATGCACTCTAGGCTATGTCTGGAGAGTCAGGGCCAGACATTAAGCAAACTTGTGAATTTACACATGCCGCACAGGAGATTGTCTGGATAAGAATATGTTCTCGCTTGGGGAACTTGTCCGTCAGGTTTCAGTAAGGAATGGTCCCTGGGTAGAGCATGCAGGATGTACGACGTGACACCTAAAGTACACAGTGGAAATCAATTGTGTTTTGTTTACAGCACAAAGTAGATGCCTCACATGATTAGAAATGATGCCTTATGTATATAACTATGTGTTTCTAAAGGAAAGAAGCGAGATACAACAACAACAGCATGGTAAATATTCCCTACACTTTCTGGTGTTGTGCTGAGCGGATCAACTGAATAGTTGCCCACTCAACCCGCTCACTATCCCCCACAATAAGCTGCTGACATCTGTGTTCTCACATGCAGCTCACTCTGTAAAAGTCATACTGTTCAGAGTTCCACTTGCGTATGTGTAAATGCAGTTATATTAAGTCTTGCCTTGCAAAACATTGTTTCCCCTGAACAGAGTCATCCGTGGTACCGCACCTGTAATTGAATGGAGACGAATCATGATTATTGAAAAATCATCATGACCTGTTATTTGATTCATAATGTAAAGAACCAGAGCTGCTATCATAGTGCTGACAGTGAAATGTTTCCTTGTATCCTCATTGTCAGATTTGGTTTAGTTTTAACTTGCCTGATAACACAAATGCAGATAAACTTTTGTTCAACTACTTTGTTGTTTCCTTCCCCAGATGTTCACCTGGAGCTGGAGAGTCGTCTGGCTAAATTCATGAAAACAGAGGAGGCCATCATCTATTCGTATGGCTTTGCAACTATTGCTAGCGCAATCCCTGCGTACTCGAAGAGGGGGGACATTATCTTTGTGTAAGTGCTCTCTCTGGTAACATGTATAAAGCAATATTACACCAGGATTCAGTGCTAAACAGAGAACACACTACATAGTACATTACAGTATTATTCAGTTTAGTCAGGGAAGCACATCTATTGTGTTATCTACAGCCTACACATATGTATATCTAAGTGTGACTTGTAGTTTTTGCCCTTGTACACCACCACAATAGATAGATAGAAAACAGCTAAGAATGTAGATTTAAACCTTAATTTGATGAGGTTTCACAAATATATTGTAATTACTGCTTAGGAATTAAAGGAATTTTAAGCAGAGTACCTCCATTTTTAGGGGCTCGGTAGTATTTGTGCAATTTACTGACAAGAAGTTAACTGACCAAGACAAATAAAGTAGATTAAAGGTCTGGAGTTGATATTGGGCATTAAGTTGACATCTGGCAGCTGTTAGACTAGATGCAAGGAGACCTCAATCATAACAACCTAAATCTTTAAGAGATATAGTAAAAACCATAGGCATGTCCAGAATAACAGTTTGGAATATTCCTAATAAGAAAGAAAGTCCTTGTGAGCGTCAAGCGACACCTTTGTGACTGTAAATACAGAAGGTTTACAACAAGGTGCAAACCACTGGTAACATTCAAGAACAGGAAAACAGATGAGACTTGTAAAAACATGTAAAATCCTCCATGTTCTGGAATCAGATTCTTTGCACAGATGAAACCAAGATTAAGACTGGAGAAGGAAAAGAACAGTTTATGATCCAATAAACACACCATCAAGTGTCAAACATGAGGCAGTGTTACAGCATGGACATATGGTTGCCAATGGAACAGGCTCACTGGTGTTTGTTGATGATGTAACTGCTGACATAAGTGCAAATGAATTCTGAGGTGTATAGCACTATACTTTCTGTTCACATTCAGCCAAATGCTAGGACAGAGCTGCACAGCGCAGATGGATGATGACTCTAAACCCCCCGGCGAAAGCAACTCAAGACAAAAAAAATTGAATATTCTTTAATAGCCAAGTCAGTCACCTGATGAGCTGTAGACTTCGGGCAGTCACTGACTGTAAATGTTTTTTATCAAAATATTAACAATTATGGTCACTTTGCCAAAAGTAATCGAGCCCCTGAAAATGGAGGAACTCTGCTGGCTATAATTCCTAAATGGTAAATGCCATATTTTTGTAAAACCTCTTAAAATAAAGCAGATAGTCCTTACTTTGATTACATTTTGATTTTATTTCAAATCCATTATGGTGATGTATAAAGGGAAAACATAAAAACTACAGCAACTAACTGTACTTGCTTGTATGTTCAGGGATGAAGCAGCCTGCTTCTCCATCCAGAAGGGTCTTCAGGCATCCCGCAGCCTCATCAAATACTTCAAACACAATGACATGGAGGACCTGGAGAGACTCCTCAAGGAGCAGGCGCTGGAGGACCAGAAGGCTAGTATACTGTTGTTTAGTTTGAGAAAGGCTCACAGAGGGTTGGTGTCACAATGTGCCCTGTAAATTGTGTACTTATAAACACTATTGTTATTATTGTTATTATTATTGTTAGTAGTAGTATCACTATTACTGTTATTTTTATTATCATCATCATCGCATGTATGAGCATATTTTTTTTGTGTTGCAGAATCCACGTAAAGCTCGAGTGACCCGGAAATTCATTGTAGTGGAGGGTCTGTACATTAACACTGCAGACATCTGTCCTCTCCCAGAACTGGTAAACAGAAAACTAACGGACCTCAGTGATTACTACTTATACTGTATAATAAACCTCTTCATCTTTATTCATAGAATGCTCAGACTTGAACTAAAAATAAAAATGCTCTAAAGAGGCCTGTATATACGTATATTAAGTCCTGTGATATGTATATGTATTGAATCATGAATAGACTTACTCAAAACAAACATTAATTGGCTAATTCAGTTTAGCAATCATTTTAATACTATAGTTTGTATTGTTACTAAATTAGTCTTATAGGTTTTTCTGTGTCTGAGATACAGTATTTCCTGTGATTGCTGACAAAACTAACTTACTTACTTTCTGATCAAGAGGCATTCAACCAGAAGAAATTCAAACCTCTAACTGGTATTTATGTAGCTGATCTGAAGAATCAGTCACATATCAGCAGATATACACAGGGATCTAAAACCAAGGAATTGTGTGTGTGTCTGTTTTTGTTGTTTAACCTCCAGGTGAAGCTGAAGTACAAGTATAAGGTGCGGATCTTTCTGGAGGAGAGCATGTCTTTTGGTGTGTTGGGAGAACATGGCAGAGGGGTCACAGAACACTTTGGAATCAATGTAAGTACAGAGAGTGGTGCTGTTTAGTTTGTTGGAAACTCTGTTATAACCATGTCAATAAACCAATACTATAGCTTTATCCAGTATAATGTAGTTACAAACAAATATTTTATTTTCATCTGTACTAAGTGATTATTAGAAATAATATTAATGTTATGTAGTAGGAATTACAATGTAATACTGTTGATAATGGTGATGATGTTGATGATTATAATAATAATAAATATAATAATCATAATAAT
>OMLM01011053.1:5167-15740 GCA_900302695.1 Helostoma temminkii
TGAAAACTAGTAAAGTGCTGATGTACCATTGTGGATTAACCCTCTGTCGCTACATAAGATGGTTAAAATCAGCCCCATCTTTGCCCACTGCTGTTTTTCGTTCCACAGTCTGTAGGTAACACATTTTTACCATCATTTTCATCATATGTCAGACTAACCTGGAGCAGACGTCCACATTTATGTTTTCACCATCATACAATTCTACATCGTTTAAAATACCCTGTTTTCTTAGTGTAGTACTTCTACTTTAATTAAAATTCAGGTTATGTACTCTAGTACTTGAGTAGAAACAGTATAGGATACTTCTACTTTCGGAATGTTTTTCTAGGCAAGTGCAATTTTTACTTGAGTACTGAGTCTGTGTACTTTATATACCTCTGGTGAAAGAAATATGCGAGTACGTTTATTTTACCAACATTACAAGACACTAAGAAATTGAAGATTTTGTGGATTGGTTGGGAATTCAACAATCACAAGTATCAGAGCTCATGGCAACTGACATGCAAAGTTCAGTGTGAATCTACAAAAAATCCTTTGAGCAGATGTGAGCTCACATCAACCACATCTTCAACACATTAAACACAAAACACAAGTACATCAGTCCGTGTGCAAGGTATGTGTGTGTAAATGTAACCGCACAATAACACACAGCAGTCACACGTGAACCTGGGGTGAAGATGTGATTTCACTTTGTTACAGGCAGCATGTCTTGTCTCAAAATCTGCCTTCCTGAGAGCTACAAATGTTTTCTAATGATCATTTCACCTTTTAAAGTGGCAAACTTGCATGAGCAAACACGTTTCACTGGAACAGATACTGTTTACTGATAATGGGCCTCTCCCTGCGC
The DNA here is from genome assembly GCA_900302695.1 of Helostoma temminkii. NCBI lineage: Eukaryota > Metazoa > Chordata > Actinopteri > Anabantiformes > Helostomatidae > Helostoma > Helostoma temminkii. The sequence continues at coordinate 6,015 of OMLM01011053.1, forward strand.
TACGTTCACCTGTCCTTACAATCGGAATCAGAATCAAAATGTGCTTTATTGCCAAAATATGGAATGTGATACACCGGACAGTATCATAAATATAAAATACAACATAATGTAGAAATGTAGGCATGTAGATGGATATGTAGACTTCAAAGAAAGGATGGTGATGGTAGGTTTGAAGCAGCAGGGAACACCTGTTCAGTCATCTACTGAAGATATGTGTGAAGATGGGGACACCTACGCCTTCCCCCTCACTGAAAAACATCTAATCTATTAGTACTGTATATGTGATATATTTCCTGACAAAGACCATTCTCAGTTTACATGCAATGCAGACTTCGAGTTCTTCGACAACGATTTGCCGGTATGTCACAGATCTAATTTGCAGGTAGATAAGCAAACATTTCTCCTCCAGCAGATGGACTTAAAACCAGCAGCTGTCATCCTGGTGAAGTTATCGGGGCTGCAAAGTTTAAGGTACCTTTTAATTTTTTAAATCATTGAATCATAAAAATAAAGAACTGAACAAACTTCTTTCAAAACCAGTTTAATAATTCTCATTTAAACTCAATAATAATTCATTTCAAAAGGAAAAAGAAAACAATTTTCACCAGCAGGTGGCAGCTATGATTTAGAGTTATGATTGTCCTAAATGCTAAGGGGTTCAGAAAACTGATGGATGGATTTGTCTTAAATGAGTCAGCAGCATTTATTCTTGAAAGTTAATATTTGATATATGTAAGCAGAAATTAATCTACATACCTTCCTACAGCACAGTGAAGTGAACACTAAAGAGAGAAAGTTAAAACATTCAGACTGGTACATTGGACAATACAATAAATGAAGTTTAGAAAGAGAAAAATCCATGTTTGACATTTGCATAAGAAATTTAAATATGTCTCAGGTGAATTAAGGCTTTATCATTATTCAGTTTGTGTAAAGACACAACAGAAAAACAGTAAAAATACACGACTGGGCCCAAAGACCATGCAATTTATGATTCACAGTGAAAGTTTGTCACTGGTTCAGTTTAAGGAATAAAATTTCACAGTCTGGTTCAGAAAGATGTTTACAAAGGCAGAACATCTGCTGCTGTATGTGCATCTTGTAACAAAACATGTGGGACAATAAAATATTGGATGTAGACATGAAGCGTTCTCTTCCACAAGAGTTCGACATTCAGTCAGATTAAAGGCCTTATAGAATAAACCTCTAAATAAATAAACTTCTGTAAATGAACATTTACAAGTCATACGTCTGGACTTCTCATTAGTAGATGTTGTTTTCTTCTCAGTGTGTCTCCAGTGTGTCGCAAAATGTCTCCAGTCGACAAATAATATCAAATTCTGACCCAAAATGTCTCTGGCATGAAAAGGGTAAGGTATAATTTCTGTCTTCTTGTTTTGCAAAAATATACAGCATCTTCCAGCTGAAAATAAAAACGTGTTGGTGGGAAAAGTGACTCTAAATGCTCAATAAAAACATGTTTAGCTTCTAGTTTGATGACGTGTGTCCACTATAAAGTCGCTTTTTATTTAAACACAAATGCAAGCTGTTTCCTATCCTGAGTAGGAGGTGATCATACTTCATACTGAACTCCTTAATAATAAATATTTATTGTGTGCAAAAGTTTCATAAAATTGTGTATGTATTTATACCGATCACACAAATATAGAATGAGTCTTTAAAATAGTCTTATAATTTATAAAAATAATTTTATAAATATTCACATTGGGAAAATGTCTGCATTTTCAAGTGCTGCCAGGAACATACACATAAAGTGATATACAATTTACTATGATATCCATTTAAATTATGCACAAATGCTGCATTTATCCTCTGACATGTCCTTCACAGACACATACACACCAGCTTCTGAGCAGATGTTTACAGCTGTGCTCACACCTCCTTCTCTGTGACGCAGTCCAGTGTGACGCTGTGCTCCTGGGCGATGGCGGCTAGCTCTTTGAGGAACTCTGCGTACAGGACAATGGCAAACACGCGGCTCTTGGCGTGTGGGGGAATGGAAGGGCAGGGAGGCAAGACGCTGAAAGGAGGCAGAGCCAGAGCGTTCTTCACAGAACCGTTTGGAAGAGATGGATCGAGGATGATGTTGCCACCTTGAGACTGGAGGCACTCTGAGTGGGAGGTAAGTAAATATTATAGTAGATGCTTGTCTGTGAGATAAACACTTTTCTGAATGCAGATGTGGGCAGAGGTGGTAAGTAAGTTACTCAAGTATTAGTAAGTATTTCCATTTTATGCTACTTTTACATGACTACATTTATTTTTACAGCATTGTTTACTAGTTACTTTTTGCAGTTTTAAATTCTTATAATAATATAAAATAGTAAACATTCAGACTGTGGAACATAAACAGAAGTCGGTAAAGGTGGAGCTAATTTTAATCACTTTATGTAGTGATGGGGTTAATCCATAACTGATCCATCACCATTTTATTATCATTTAGTCAAACTAATCTAGACCAGACTTCTACATTTATACTAATTATTATTAATTAATTATTAAATCTGCTGTAGTACTACTATTAAGACTATTAATAGTACTACTGTTACTACAGTTATTAGAAAATACTGAGTGTAAAATGTGAGAGACTGTAGAGTGACTTGTGTGTGAACTTGTGTATATATTTACTAACCTCTGAACTTGCTGTCCTGGTCTTTGGCCAATAGGAACCTCCAGGCCTGAGTGACCAGGGAAGGATAATCTGGCCTGGCTGCCACGTAACGCTCAACCTGAGCATGAACTGACACCAGCACCTGCAGAGACGTTCACATTAATCTGGTGAGTTGCAATTGAATATACTGCGACATACTGCAAGCAAGACAAGATCTAATTTTGGAAAACTGTCATAGTACAAATACATTGCTATATGCAGTGCAAGTTTTAAAAAAACATTGGCAGTAGCCAAGTTGCAAAGCACCGACCCTTGAGACACACTGATATGAACTGTGTGTGGATATTACCTGATACAATGTGCGTACGTTGGGCTTGATGTGTGCTGTGTCTGTGCTGAGCAGGAAGGATCTCAGCAGAGGTTGTGGGTACGACGCCAGCTGGGCCAGGATGCCTGTTACAAGCAGGTTGACAGCAATGGAGTTTTCCAGAAGGTTTTCAAGCCGGGATAAGAGGACACTGATGAAAGGGCCTGTGACACAGTGGGAAACTTTATATATACTATACTATACTATACTATTTATTTATACTAAGAATATGAACCAATATACAGCATATGTGCAGTAGAAAACAATTGTGACGCAGTAAGTAAAAGTGTTTTCATCTAAATTTCATTTTCATGTTGCTGTGTTTATTTTTATTACACACATTTTTATTAAAGATTAATATCACTAATCTAGAAATGAACGTATGAATGAATGCAGTACTGTTTTTAGTTTAAATTCCCAGGCTCAGCTCCAACACCAGCCTTCTGTGACCTGACCTTAAATATGAGTAAATATGTAAAACATGAAGCAGTACCAGTTTCCATCTACACTCATCCATCTGCCCTTTAGGTCTTTGTTTGTTAAGCATGTGTGTGAATCACAGCTTGCTGACAAGTACAGTGTTGATCACCTGCTGTTCACTACAATACATCTCAGTAAAATGTCTCATGAATAACTTGTTTCAGCGTTTTTTTTTTTTTTTACAGTTCTCCATCCTGCCACCAGATGTCCTCTTCTTGCTCTTTTTCTCTGGTTCACCTGCAGCTTTCTCACATTGTCTAACCTCAGAATCATTTCACAGTCACAGATAACACTGAAAACAATGAGTCAAATCAACACAAAATACCTTTATTTCATATCATAATCTAGACTAACAAAAAAATATTTTTTTCTAATCTAGTTGTAACATATTTAATTATTATTTTTTAAAAAAGATAACATTACTCCATCACTATAGAGATGTAATCTTGTAAAGAGACTGATAAGCACAGTCAAGTAGCTATTATATTTACTAACTACTCTTTGTACAGCACTTTGGTCCACTGTGGTAGTTTTAAAGTGCTTTATAAATAAAGTTGGATTGGATATAACAGTATATAAACAATATTGCATATCCCCACTCTTTCCAGTAAAACCCAATCCTCACACCACCAGACCACTTTAAAATATCTAGTGGACGTCTTTTGACTCAAAAAATTATTTTCACTTAATTATCTAATCTTGAAAGCACTGACCTGTAAATGGAACTACAGGAACGTGGCTCCTGCTGTCTTTCTTACTGCTGCTCTTCTCTTCTCCTAACTCTTCCTCCTCTTCCTCTTCCATCACCCCCTCCTCCTCTCCATCCACCTCTCCACCATCCCATGCGGAGGTAAACACAAACTCCTCCTCATCTGCCTTCAGTTTTTGCCTCAGCACTCGGACGCGCTTCCTGAATGTGCCAATGTCATCTGTAAAGTTGTCACAGTCTGGATCCACCCCCAGGGAGCACATGAGTTCATGGTACTGGGACAGGAAGTCATTGTTACTGGTGACTTCGCCATCAGTTGTGCGCTTTGAGAGGTTGTGCGTCTGAGACTCAGAATGACCATTGGGTAAAGCATCTGTTACTAAACACTGTGCAGGTTGTTGTGTGTTGACATGCTGCTGTTGTGCTGGACACATGTTATTGCAAACATCTGCAGGGTCACTCAGGTTACAGTTTTGCTTAAATAGCTTGTCGTCTTCATCATCATCTTCATATTCGTCGATAATGTAGTTCATTATATTGAAACCATTGATGAAAAACTTTGGCTCTATTCTATTTTTCTCATCTTCTCCTTCCTCCTTTCTACCCCTTGTCTCCTTCCCATAATCCTCACTCCTTCTTCTTTCGTCTTTCCCTCCATCCTCACTCCTCCTCCTCGATGACATAATACTGTTAACTGTTTCCATTACTGTCCGTCCCGTTGTCGTCGTTCGATCACTTGCGGTGCTTCCACAGGTCCGTTGATTCGCTGCCATTAAAATGGCAGCCTTTGAGTCTTTCTGAGCAATAAGATCATAGACAAGAACGTCGTCCTGAAACTCAGATTCCTCTACATATGAGCCGTGCACCAGCTTGGTCGCAGTGCGTCTCATTTCTTGGATGTGTCGAGGAGGTAAAATGGGAGGTGCAGACATGGACATACCCACAGTTGCCCCTCCATTTGCTGTTGCTGTGTTTGTGACCACTGATGAGGAGAGATCGTCGTCTGCAAAAATGTCGTCCCACTCCAGCTCCATGGCGGAGCTGGCTCTTCCAGCCTGGTTGCCTGTGGAGATGGTGTCTGAGGACGACGGGGTTGGGGAGAGGGCCGACGGGGGAGGAGTGATGACCAAGGAGCAGATGGAGTCACTCCTGCCTCGCTTTACGATCTCCTCCTCTTCTTCTAAGTTGTCCCCTGGTGTGTCCGATCTGTATTCATCAGGTGGAGGGTCAAGTCCGTCATATGGGGCCGACCAGAGCTGACAAGCTCTGCAGTAAGAAAAAACCATCAGAGCTGAAGATTCTGGACTCAAAGAATATTTTATTTACAGCGTCATCAAATGTGTCACCAAATAGTAAAGCTGTTCTATAATGCTTGAAACTGGTATTTATTTATTTTTTAGATCAAAACTGTTTACTGTAGATAACTGTCAATGTTATTAATTAGTTATTCCACAAGTGTTTCAGGGATCGAGATTGACAGCATTGACTCATTATTGACAAACATTTCAATTGGACTGGATTTATTAGTAGAATATTTCAGCAAGTCTTTCGATATCCTCCAAAAATGAATGACCATTTTGATATATTTTGATGTATTTCAATGAGCACCATTTAAAGGGTTAAATGTAGAATTCACCTTTTCTCCTAAATGAAACTAGTAAGTTATGTGTTGTCCTAACAGCATCACCAAAAGTCACACTTCTTATTAATCAGAAAACTTCTGCGTCTACAGAGTCTCTTTGTTGTTCTGGGCTTTCTTGAGCCTACACTGGCATCCAAACACAACTGGTCCAATGACAGCTATGGACAGCAATGTCATCGGAGAAGAAAGTAATTACCAAATACAAATGTTTTCATTCTTATTAACTCCAGATGAAACATATTAATATTTTTCATTTGGAGAAAAATATGGCAGCACAAATTATGTCTTTGCAGATCATACTACAGTTAAACAAATCAAATAAATGATACACAATTTTTATTTTAGGAGGTCTTGTTGGTCACAATAACCAACTCCTTATTCCAGCAGTTCTTGGTTCTAGAGCAGATCTGGAACCAGTTTTACTGGCTGTTAGTAGGTTCTTCTGCTGAAATGCAGAAATTAGCTACCCGCCCCAGATTGTTCTCAAACTGGATTTGTGGAAAAACAGCATTCATACATAATGATGTGCCTGCACCGCACTTTAAACATAGTAACCAAGGAAAAAAGTAAAGCGCTCTCACCTGCAGGAGGTGGAAATGGCTTGGCGTGCATCCCAGAGGTAGTGAAGGTAGTTAACATCCATCAGAAAGTCTGAACCTCGAAAGTAGCCGACACTGTCTGACACTGACAAATCTGCACAGAGAGACAGAGTCAGTGTGTACAGCAGGACATCCATCCGTTTTCTGAACTGCTTAGTCCCCGTAGGGGTAGTAAATACAGTATGTTACATATTTTCTGCTGATGTATGATGGTTGTACTGACCTGTTTTAGGCCAGTGGATGTGTTCAGAGTTTGAGTTTGTATTGTGGAGGTACACGGGGCACCAGGAGGGCATGAGGAGCAGGAAGGAGGAGGCACTAGAGGAGTAACAGTCTCTCTGCCTTAGGGAGGAGCGCTGCTTCCTGCTCAGGTGGCTGCAGGGAATCAGATACCTGAGGACACAAAGACATGTGTTGGTCAGTCCCACTGAGAATCAATGGCTTACCTGCAGGAAAAAATGTATAGATTTTAGATATTATTTTAGACATAGTGGCTGGTAGGGGACCTACATTTCTGAATGGATGTACAGTCACACAGCAACAAACATTTACACATTACATTTAAATAATATATAATACATGTAAATATGAAGCTGTTTCTATATTTTGTTTAATGTCGTCAACAATTATATTTATAAACTTTCTTTTATTCATCATACTTCACATACAGATGATTGAATGCATTATTAATTTTTTTTTAACCAAAAAAAAAGGCCCAATCTGACCTGAACACCAGCTGCAGCATGACGTCTTCACAGAAGAGACCAATCAGAGTCCTGAACAGAGCCAGTGACACCGTGCCCAACTGGAAGACACAAAGTGAAACGCTACGTCATCTATCATGTGTTTTTGTTATGAACTGAACTGTTATGTTACTGTATGAAAACACATGTCATACCTGGAAAGGTGTGTTGACCCTGCTAACCAGTGTGTCCAGGATGTGCACATTGTCGTGTGTGTGCAGCAGGATGAAGGACAGGAAGATCTGGAGAAGTGCCGGCTCAGAGATGGAGCGGAGAAACAGGTCCAGGTACGCTGTGGTGGTCATCACCTCCTCCACTGTCAGCTGCACATGCACAAACAAATATTTAAGCATGTAACTGAATATGAAGCTATAAAAGAAGTAAACTTAAAATGTACATACATGTATGTGAACTAGAAGAATTAACTGCCTTAAAGTTGTACATGAGGAAAATGTGGAAATGTCTGTTGCAGTGGAGGAAAGTAACTTATTACTGAAAAGTAAGTGAAAGTTTTACTATTTCTGTTTCATATTTTATATTTTTTTCAGACAGCTTTACAGTAGCTGCAAAATACTATTTCTTATTTATTAATCCCCGGAGAACACACATATGCTTGATAACATACTGCATGCATGGCTCTCCTCACTGCCCAATACAAAAAATCAATAGCGCCCTCCATTGGTCTTAACCAGCAACATGTGACACAGTCATAGCATAGCATCCTCTAAACTGTCAAAGCACATTACAATGTTATATTTTGCAGGAAATTTGGGAAATTCTGAGAAAAATAATTACTTTGAAAACTCTCTTAGGATTTCATCACTGGGAGCAACTGGAAGCTTTGTGTATATGGTCCCTGAATGCATCTTCTACCACGGATGAGTACCACACAACAAACACAGATTAGCCCAACACAACATGTTTTCTACCTTGTGCAGAGCAGGAGCCAGGACAGGCACCAGGAAGCCGTTGTAGATGTAACCTAACAACTGAGACCGGATGGAAGGATGAGCAACCTGAGAAAAAACACACAGACAGACCCTGTGACTATTAAAAGTGTTCTTTAAATAGCTGTGTCATAATTCATAGTATTTGTATGTGTTTATGTGTAACCTTACCTTGGTAACAGCACTACAGAAGTCCAGTGAGTGCAGGAAGTGGACAAGAGCTGGAACCTGGTAAGCCAAACAAAAGGTTTATCATGTGTCTGTTTATTTCCTTTTTACCTTCACATTTACAAATCTTCTATTTTTTTTGTGTTTATTTAATATAGTTAGATTAATTTAGAGTAAATTATTTTCCCTCATTCATGTATTTGTTCATTTTTTTGCCATGCTAGTGACCCAGCTATTGGTTAATTTACTTAATTAGTTAATTCAAACTACTCTTTGACGAATCTGTGATTTTTCTTCTAGCACCAATATGACTTGTTTAAATATACTTTGTGGAAATTATGCAGATTACACATACAGGCAGAGCTAACAGGCTGCATGGTCATCGTGTTTACCTGCTGCCAGTCAGCCCGGTCCAGACAGTGCCAGTCCTCACTGTAAACCTGCAGCCTGGCTGGAAGAGACGAGTACAGGCCAGACAGGCCTGTGGCCAGCACCTGTAAGCACACTGACAACTTAATGCTAATTCTTCTGCTTGTATTTCAGACATACAGTCTTTAGATTTAGGTATGATGTAGTAGCACATAAGCACACACAGGCTGGAAATTAAATCCCAGTGCAGAATAGTTAAACATCAACATATTTTAGAAATATGCTGCTTCACTTTTCATGCACAGTGGACATGTACATGTGTACTGTGGACCACAGCACATGTGAAGCTACAGCAAGCAGCTAGTTAGCTTAGCTTAGCATAAAGCTTGGACAGAGGGAACATCTTGCCTAACTCTGTCCAGAGATAAAAACATCCACCTGCCAGCAGCTGTACAGTAAAACTAACAAAAGGAGTTATGTATTATTTTAATGGAGTCCTCAACTCTCTCCATAAAACCTAAAATTATATTTCTCATATTATTGTTTTTGTATATGAGTGAAACTGTAGCATGTTAATTAACGAGCTAAATCATAGTACACGTGCTAGCAGCTTGTCTCCTCTCATTCCAGTCTTTATGCTAAACCAAACTTTTGTAACTGAGAGCAGAGTCGATTTCTGTGACTCTAGTTAAGCATCAAACGGCTCTTTAATAAGAGAAAACAAAAATGGCACTACAGAGGAGAACAAGGACAGCAGAGTGGAGAGAAAGACACAAAGATACAAAGGAAGACTAGATGGAGGAAATGTTACAGAAAGAGGAGAAGAACATCATGACCATGAATATACACAACAGCGGTCAAACAGCTGCCATCTCGAGTCTTGTTAACAATCATGCAACTGTGTGCAGACTTACTAATCTCTATGTGCACGAGCCAATCTCATTCTGATGTACTAATCTGCTCTTTACATAAAGATTGAGGTCAGAGTGTGTTCACATGGGCTTTAATCTAATACTCACACACAGGTGGCATGTGATTTAGTGTCTTAGCTCGCCCCTCTCACATACCCT
>OMLM01011053.1:25277-37153 GCA_900302695.1 Helostoma temminkii
TGTTTAACTTTAGCTGTGTCAGTGCTGCAGTCTGGTGGCAAAACACTGAAACTACAAGCGTTTTAACTGAGGCTGATTCATACATTTATTAATTTTAATCAGTGCAAGATTTTTTAAACAAATAACTTTGGCTAGAGGTAATTTTACACATTTTAAGCAAGGTAATAAAACATTTTAAGTCACAGATCACAGAGTAGTTAAAATCAGATCATAGTTTTATGGCTTCTGGCTCAAACAGGTTGGCTGTTGATGTTCTTCACAGTATGTTATAAGTAATTTAAATAGCTGTGAAGTATCCATGTATCAAATGAAACTGGGTTGGAAGTTCACTCGACTTCAAAACTAAATGTGCCTTGCGAATGTTGATTGGTTCTTCTTTGGTCCAAACTTGGTTCAGAATGAAATGTCTGAACAACTACGACTTTGATGGAATATAAGTAGTTTGTATTTCTTTGTTGTTTTGTTAAAACTAGTTGTGGTACTAGTTTGTAGTTGCTTTGTGGTTATTTGCTTTTCTTTACTGTCCCTTGTCATCTTTTAGCGGAAGCCGATTTCTGCTATTTCACTAAAGGAAAGTGTAGAAAAGTGGTAAAAAAGTGGTAAATCAAACTTATGAGCGCAAAGTCTGAACTAAATATAACTGTAACTTAGTCAGTTTTGACTTTTTGTCTCAGAAATTTCACTTAATAAATCATAATTTGTACTTTTTACATCACAGTTTGTATCTGGAAATTGAGTCATGGCAACTGGACTTCTTTCTGTTAGGTTGAAACTTTTCACTACTGATTAAGTAGCTTTATAAGTCTGAGGAAAGTTGGTAAGAGGCCACAAATTTACCCTCCAGGTTGATTTCATGTCACCTTTCCCATGAATAGACTCCACAGGTGAACGACGCGACTCAACTTGTCATGACTCAACTTCCAGATAGCTTCACCTGGATAACTGAGAATCTTTACAGACTCACGATGTTAACTTGTTATCTCACATTTCTGACTTGATACGGCAGGCTCTGGATTTCGACTTAAAAATGACTCACATTTTTCAGTTTCTATATCTCATAATTTTGTTTTTTTCTATCATAACTTTAATGTACCATTGTTACAAACTTTTCTTTTTTAAATTTCTTCTTCCAGTAGTAAAAAAGGTTGGTTGATTCAAAGAGTGGACACTTCATGCAGAGCTTTAACTCTGAAATAATAATAACTTTAAAAATTAAAAAGAATGAATGCTTAACAACAGGTTCCACATAACTGAATTATGTCAGTAGCAAAAATCGTTAATCTAAGTTAATAGTTGCGTAGTTAAATATATTTGTTGATCTCACTATTAGGAGTTAAACCAACTTAAAATATTAGCTTTCATCTGACATAACCCAGTAACGTTAAACCTGCTATTAAGCTATAATTTTTTTGCGTGTACTAAAAAGTCGACCACCTATCACTTTATACTTCGTTACAGGTGTCTCCAGAGGTTAATGCCAGCCTTGTGTGGCTCCTGCTCCGGATCTGAGCGCTTCTTTCACCACTCTCGGCTCTAATTGTTTCGTCCGCCATCTTTCTTTCGGCTCATCCTTTTCTCTCCGTTTCGGTTTTTTTCAGTTGGTGACGTCACGCGGCAGCAGCAGCGCGTGCGACACCGTCTGCGCCGTGAGCTCGCGACCAGTGGGAAACAGGGAAGCTTGGAGAAAGTCTGCGACCGAAACCAAACACATCGGCATTAATGTTTTAATGTTATTAAACAGTTTGGACTGTTTAGCGCCTCAAACGCTGCCGAACACCGACTATCCGTGGAAGTTGTATCGGGTTGAAAAGTTGACGGTGTTTGGGTGAACTTGTCCCGAGCTGTGGTGGATGTTAGCGACGGGAGGAGGAATAATGTTGGTGCCGCCGCAGCTGCTGCTGATGCCTCCGTTTCTGTTTTGACCCAGCTCCATTTTGTCCAGACAGAAAGGAGGAGACGGGGAAGAGAGGATAAAGGAGGGGAGAAAGTGATAAAGGGAAAGAAAAGAGGAGAAATGGCCGAGGCTCGGTCTGAAGAAGAGGAGGAAAACATGATGAGGGACAACCAGGAACAAGTGGTCCGACGACAGCCAAACAGAGGTAACCTGTTTAGCGTGAAAAGAGAGGAAAATGTCTGCGTGTCTCGCCTGTTTCAAAGTTTTTACACCTGATTTAGATTTCAACAACAGCCCCTGTGAAAAGAATAAGTTGTCACAAGTCCACTGGCAAGATCGCAGTGGAAATACACCAGCAGCTGAACCTACAGATGACCAGATAAGAGCAAGATAGTAAAGTTAGTGCTGCAGCAACGTGAGCACATTTCCAGTATTTTTAATGTAGAAATCAGTTTTTGTCACATGTTTCTTTATTTGACGCAACTGTGTGAGTCTCAGCACCCCATTCTTCTCCCAGTCGTGTGGTATTTGTAGTATTTCTGTAAAATCTCTCACAGGACTGCTGCAGGTATTCAGCAGTACAGTGTGTAGTAGATTATTGGACAGGTACAGACTGAAACACCAGCAACTAAATGGTTTAACATTCAAAATATCATGAAACCAAAAGTAGTGCTTATCATGTAGAGTCCTGTGAGGCAGCTGTGTAGTCTGTGGTAATCAATTAATCATACTCAGGATTACATTTCACTTTTGTTGATGTGTTGAGGGAAGTTTTGTTTAGAGCTGAAAGGATTAATCGCCTAAACCACCCAACTCTAACTAGACTGGTAAGTGGTGTAAGGTATTATGATTAATCGTTTTGTCTTTCAGGTAACTTCCCCAAACCCAAGCTGACTTCCTGAAATGTCTTATTTTATCAACAAGACAACAACAAACAGGTTTATTGACATATAAGACAGAGATAAACAGCAAACCACAGCGTCTGTTTTTCTTGAAAGAATATTCAGACAATACATTAGATCATGAAATCATGTCCATCTATTTACTCATTAATTGCTCACACGTTAACATTGCTAATTAATTTATCATTTAAGTAATTTATTTAATAAAAAACATTTCTCGGTCGTCATTTGTGAGTTTTACTGGTTTTTGTTTACTTGCTTTATGCTACTAAATCAAAAACGAAGTAAGTTTTCAAATGGGCAGTTTAAATATGTCATCTTGGGCTCTGAGAGATTGTGATGGGGCGTTATTAACTTTTAACTTGAACGTTTTAGGCCTAATTAGTGGCTTGTTAGAAAAACAATATCTGTCAGGTTAATAGATAATGAAGGACAAACAAAGGATTTCAAAGACTGAAGAGGGTGTTTTCTTTATTTACTACTTCCTCTATGCACACAACACACAGATGTAATCTTAAATGGCCGATGAGCGATAGCGAACACTGTACGGAGCATGCGTGCAGCCTGCTTGAACCCAAAGCCATAAATTCTTGTGTGTATGTGAACATATCAGCATTTGGGTCGAAGATCGCTCATGCAAGCGTAAATAAACACACAGTGACACGCAGAAACATTCCTAGTTGCCTCTAATGGTGCAGGCCCGTGCCAGGACTTAGAGCCATTATATTAATCTCTCTTTGTCTCTTCCTCTCTGTCTCATTCAGGGAAACACAAGTTATAATTTAACATGACCTTGTGGTCATTCTTGTATTGTAGTGTTTAAGTGTGATTAAGACAAGTGTATTACTGCACAGAAAGCCCTCAGGGTAGGGCTGGGTATATATATTTGGGGAAATTACAGGCTCATGTCTGAAAAAACGTTTGAAGCGATACTAAGACACAGTGCCAGCCTCAGTTTAGCCTTTACTGAGAAAATGAATCTAGAGAAACAGAAAATAATTGTATTTAGTTGTTTGATGTTGTTTTATGCAGCTTTTCTCTATGACACAAGAGGAAACTAAATAGTTTAGATTTTGGACTGTTTGGAGAAACAAGCCTGTGGGAATTATAACATGTATGTGATGTTTTCACTGAGGAAATAATTGGAATTGCTGTAAATTTCATGGGATTAGTGCATTTTAATTCCTATAACATCTATTTAAACCCACCATGTAATGGATTTGGAGAATGATTTCAGCTTAATTCAGTCATATTTGGTTCTTACTGTGTAAACTTTGTATTTATTTATATGCCACATTCAGGGACAGTAGTACATGTAGGTGTTTTGAAAGCTCCCAACCGCCCAAAAAACAAAAATCTAAAACAAACCAGAAATCAAGGTGCATTTGGAGAATTGTTACACAGCTCATTTTATTTCAGTCAGTTTAGTCATTTTAGCACTGCGTGATTTTAATTGTTATTGTAGTCGAACTATAATAGAAGGGTTTAATCTATAAAATCTGTCTACAGTTCAAAGAAATGTATTCAGTCTGCTTGTTTTATTCGTGAACCATGAGAAACTCAGTCATCCACAGCTTGATTCTGCATCAGTACCTTTGCTTCCTGTGTGTATTTAGTCATTGTTAGTTATTGTTATTTAGTTAGTCCATGTGATATCAATGCTGATATGTACACTGAAATGCTTCATGTCTTTATCACAGTTGGTCCCCAGTTAGCTGATTGATTTTTAAATTTCCAGCCCTGTTTTATTTGTGGGTCAGTGTGAGCAGTTCATGAAAGTTAAACACTGTTGGATCATCAAAAAAACAGTAGAGAAATTCTCCTTTCTATTCATATTACTTTTAAAGGCGTCTTTTTAGTTGCAAACTTGTTCAGAATAAGGCGACAAAAACAGAAACACCAAACAAAAGAAAATGAAAACTTCCTGACTGTATGTTTGTATGAGTTAATTAAAGGAAAATAAATGACTACACTGGCCTCTTCACTGTCAAAACACATTCAGAATCCAGTGGTTTCAGTTTCAGCCACCCACATGTAATGCTTTTCAATAACAATAACAGTAAAGACATGGCAGTGCTGCTCAATAGTTAACACACAGAGCAGATGTGGTGTTGTCTGCTGTGATTGTGACAAATCTGTGTTATTCATCCTCGTTAGCTTACAAACAATGTGCAAAATATTTTGCAGCATGCAGGAAATTTGGTGACGCAAACGGCACATTAACTCAAACATGGTAAAGAAGCTACAGTATGTCTGTGTGCAGCTGTCTTGCACTGTGGTGCCGGTCTCTGTGGAGTTAAAGACAATCTGTGATTAATTATTCTGGCATCTGAAACAGCGCTCGTCCTTAGCCTCTCCTTAGCTATGGGAAATGCAACTCAAACTGCAGGTTTAATATTTTCCTAATTAGAACATAAATGAAAGTGAACAAGACAAAACATGTCAACATGTTGGGTTTTTATTTGCATCCTGAAATACCTGCGGTGAGAACAGTGAGAGTTAAGAGGCTAAGAGAGGCTGTCAAACCAGAACAATAAGTTAAAAGGTGCATAAATGTTAATGAGATCTTCAGAGACAACATAATTATTGTAAAAATACTGATTATGACAGCTTTTAGGACGTCTCATCTTCTGTCTTCATGGTCAGTTTTGTAGCTCTCCAACCTGTAAACTCCCTATACCAAATGAGAAACTGGACAGATGGTGAGCGCAGAGGAAAATTTGTGCAGTTCCAGCAGAAAGCTCTGCTGCAGGATGCACATCTGGAAGTGCTGAAACTCCTGATGACTCCAGCAGAATCTGATGGCAGCTAATCGCAGCCTCACTTCCTGGAGACGCTCCGCCAATGACCGGGCTGTCCAGTACAGATGGGTGGTCCAGTTGGAGTTTTAGAGAAGCAGAGAGTAGAGAAGAAGAGGACAAAACAGAGACAAGAGAGATCAGAGTTTTGTAATAGCAGGAAAGACGTGAAATACAGAAGTACTGGAAGAATATTTTCCAAACACGTCAACGTTTAGTTTCTGTGGCTGGCACATGGAGCCATGATGACCTGGTTTGGGGTGTGAAGAGGAGAGGAAAGGAGGTAGGAAATGAGAAAATACACACAGAGAGAAGGTCAAACTCTACCTCAGTGAGAGAGAATCCACCGTTCCTTTGTTCAGCTTGAAAATTTGACATGAAGAATATAAACATCTGGTTGTTTTTTTCTTGTTGTTTGTTTAGCTTTTTGTCATTTGTATTGCAATTACTAATTACTGCGATGTTTCTGCATTGTATTTGTTGCCTATCAATAAATCAGTGTGGACAGGATATGTGATATCTTCCTCATGGGATTTTTTTGCTCTAAGTTTCCTATTTTTTGGTGCGTATGATCGTGATTGCCAGTTTTCCTACTTGTGTTTATTCCAAACAAATTGGACACACAAAATGCATCACTTCCTGTGCAGTAAATGCTTGTTTTTCATCACAAAACCCAGTGGAAGAAGGATGGAATGTTTTTTTTCCTGTATTTAGAGATGTAGCGACATAATTTACTTGGCAATGAGGTTGAATGCAATTTTTAAGTGTCAAATGAAAAGCTTTGTTTAAAAAAATAAATAAATAAAGTTGGGGTTTTCCGAGATAGATCACAAGAATCTGTACAAGCTTGTAAAGTCAGTTTTAAAAAAGTTGTTTTTTCAGTTTACAGGCCTGTTAGTAAAAGTCTCTTCCTCTTTCTTTCTTTCTCTCTTTCTGCAGGTCGTCCTGACAGGCGTAAGCCAGAGCAACGTCACAGGTAAGAGATTTTTCTTCTCTTTCTCTGACCTGGCAGTTTGGCCAAGATGAGTCACTGTTACCAGAGCTTGCACTTAATGAGATTCACATGTAGACAGAGAGTTTTAGCCACAGTGGCGTGTTTGATGTTAAATCCAGGTTGAATTTCTTCAGTATTAGTCTTTCTTGATATTAAAGACTTCCACAAACATCCAGCAAACATTTGGATAAAGTCACACACATGCTGCTTTGCGGCTGATCATTATCTTCAGAGTCCTCGCAGATTTGCAGGGACTATTTTTCCCACTTTTGGTCTGACACAGTCCTGAAAGTATTTTGGCTGTTGGCCTGTTGGTATGGCAACCAGCCCGACAAGTCACAGGGTTTAAAGATCGTGTGTGTTTGTGGGGAAACACAACCTCATTTTGCGTTTGTTGTAATTAAAAGGAGTAACTAAAGAAACAATATGGATTGTAAGATACATCCCAAATGCACGAATAAATGACTTATAGTCTGCGTAAAAGCGACCATGCAAAGTAAGAGACTCACTATGAAATCGTTAAGCCACAAATCTACCTACTGTATGTATGCTTTTTCAGAGTTTCTCTTATTAGGATTAGAGTTTTTTTTAGGTGTTATGTTTATTCAGTGTGTTGACTGAACCCCCACCCACAACTTGTTGCACACACCCCAAAATCATGTATTGGTCAACACTATAACTGTATTAGCAAAGCATTAAGTAGATGCTCAGCACCTCTGACTTAAAAAAAACACACTAGCTACAGCCTCAAAAATTATCACTAAGTTAACACACGTAACAACTCTAAATGTTGAGAAAACAGTCTTCGTGTTGTTTGTTTCTGTGAGCAGGAAGAAATGGAAATGGGGGAGTATTTTCCATTACACTTAAGCAAAGCAGTGAGTTTAGTTCACTGCTTGGGCAGTGTCAGGGGTTGAGTCATGTGTGTGTCTGTTCGTGGTTAGCAGTTATGTGGCAGAAAGAGAGAGCAAGACAGTCCGTCAGAGACAAAGGCAAGGCGAGACTGAAAGACAATTAAAAAGACAGTGAGAGAAAGAGGCTCTGGAAGACGTCTGATCCACTGGTGTCTGGGTGAGTCTCGCTCTAACCTGCCTAGCAACAAGTCATTTTCTGGGAAGCCTGGCTCAATGATCCTGCAGCTCCTTAAGTAGAAAAGTGTACAGTACTTTTATCAGATTATTAGCTCTGTAGGGTTTTTGAGGGCAAAAACAAACCTCAACACTGAGAAACCGGTAAGTTAAAGTACTCTGGACCTATTTACTAGACGTCTCTCCTAGGAGTTGCACAAAAAGTGAACTTAGGACTAAAAACACTCCTACCTCAGAGTAAGACAAACCTTTTTTTGAAACCTCCTACTCTTACTTTCAGAGAGGAATAGGACTACTCATAGAAAAGGCTGTGATGTCACTGTTTTATGACACTCCGGGGAGGAAAGTACAATTTATAGTGACGTGTTGTAGTTTTAAAAACTGAAATGCCAAAATCAATGCCAATTTGTATGTTTATATTAAAACTGAACAAAAATATGAAAAGCTTTAGTTCTGCTTTATATTAAGTTTTTATTTCTGTAACAGGCTAAGTTTATTAAAAAGCTGCTACATTGTGTAAATCATCCATTTGTATTTTTTCTGTATCAACATTTGGAAAAAAGAATAACAATAAAACTTTAATTATGTACTGTGTGATTAGTAAATTACTAAATTAATCAGTTTTTGGTGTGAAAGTATTTAAAAATATCTCAATTGAAACGAGTTTTGGCCGATGACTGTCACAGTCATCGGGGCATACTTACCAGCCCTCCTGACTCCTGATTTTCTCTGCCCTCTCCTGATTTTTTTTCCTGTAGTCAAATTTGTCCCGGTTTATGACAACATTTCCCTCATGCACAGCATGTGCTGTTTGTCTCCTATTCCTTCACTGACTGAGAAATGTAATGGAAAGAAACAGTCATGCACATTTCAGAAGAGTTTCTGTTTTTCAGGAAAAGTTTTAAAGGAAATGGCTGTACCTTTTACAGAGGTGTTTCTAATATTGGTACATTTGCGAGCTGAGTTGTTCAATGAGCTACCGTTATAGGAATCATGGCACCGACTTTTAATTAGGCCTTAATATTTGACACATCCACATGTCACATTGTGACACTTTTGTACCAAAAACATGAAAAGTTCAGCTTCAGTTAAAACGGTCCTAACCCTAAAGTGCACAACTGAGGAGAAAGATGCTTTTTTTTCAGGATGTTCTATATACAATTCTTTTAAAAGTAAACCATTATGTTTAAATCACTTTATTATTCTAATCGTTAGGCCACCTGTTATTTGTTTCATTTGTTGATTGAAGTTAACGTGTTGTTTTGCCAGCCTTAATTTAAATCAAAGAGTAAATCTGGTAGATAAAGCTTACCAGATTTATCATTTAAGACACTGACTCTCATCTTTCTAAATGTGAAGCACAGAGGACCTCAAAGGGCTATGAATAAAATCACATATGGAACAACTGAGCTGTGCTTGTCAATGGAATATGGAGAGAGAGGGAGAGTTTTCTAGAAGGAAATACAGAGGAAGTGATAATGGAGGTGAAATAATGTTACTTATGGTTTCTTTTTCCTTTCTCTTCCTGCAGCCAGGGTCCTCTCTCCTCTATCAGAGCGGTCATTAAGAGAAGTACGTATTCATCCTAGAGATGTGCATGAAATTCTTCATGTGTATTTTCTGTTTTCTAATAATAACCCAGTTCTTGAAGTGCTATCATCCCGTTTTCCTAAATTAAGTACAACATGCATTATTTTCTTAAAGCTGAGTTCATCTAGTTATTCCTTGAAAACAGCAATGTAAAATCTGTTTCGTTCAACACTTTTCCTATTTTGGTTTTTAAAAGTAGAAATGCATTTTGTACTTTTGTATGTGATGTGGTTTATTCCATCTGTTTCTCCTCTTTGTTGAACCAATACAGAAAATACCAATTACAGTGGATATAAAAAGTCTACACACCTCTGTTAAAATGGCAACTTTTTGTGATGTAAAAAACGAGACCAAGATAAATAATTTTATATAACTTTTAAATAACTTTTTTTCAACTTTAATGTGACCTATAACCTGTACAACTCAATTGAAAAACGAACTGAAATAAAAACAGGGAAAAATAAAAAACTAAAATTATGTGGTTACATAGATATGCACACCCAAAAAATAATATTTGTTGAAGCACCTTTTGATTTTACCGCAGGAGTCAGTCTTTTTGGGTAGCAGTTTATCAGCATGGCACATATTTGCCCACTTTTATTTGGAAAAAACAAAACAAAAAAATGCTCAAAATCTGTCGGTTGCGAGGGCATTTCCTGTGCACAGCTCTCCTCAGATCACCCCACCGATTTTCAATAGGATTCAGGTCTTTTTCTGGTGAAGCCATTCTTTTGTTGGTTGGGTTGTTGTCATGCTGAAAGATATAGTTCCTCTTCATCTTCAGATTTCTAGGAGAGACCTGAAGGATTTATGCCAACATTGTGCCAACCATGTTCCAAATACCATTCAATGTTGGCAAATATTAGGCCCCAGTTCCAATTGAAGAAAAACAGCCCAGAAGCACGATGCTGCCACCACCATGCTTCACTGTGGGAATGGGAATGGTGTTTTCAAAAAAAGTTTCATCAGACCATAACACATTTTCTAACATGGTTTTGGGAGACGTCAAATGTGTTCTTGCAGAATTTAGCCGTAATAAATAAATAAAAAGCTTTGTCTTGCCACCCTACCCCATAGCCCAGACATATGAAGCCAGTCAGTACTAGCCAGAAATTCCTGCAGCTCCTTTCATGTTGCTGTAGGCATCTTTTTAACCTCCCTGACCAGTTTGCACCATATTTTTTCCACTTGATGATGACTGTCTTCACTCTAATCTAATCTAATGCCCTGGAAATTCTTTTGTACCCTTCTCCCGATTGATACTTTTTAACAGTGCTTTGGAAAATATCAGGAAAAGCCAACTAGAACAACTGAACTTTATTTAGGTTTAATCCGAGGCACTTTAAATGATGCAGGTGTGCACTCGCTCCTATTTAACACGAGTTTGAATGACAATTCTGAACACGGCTACATCCCTACTTATAAAAGGGTGTGCACACTTATACAACCACAATATTTAAGTTTTTTTATTTTTGCCCCCCTATCTTGTTGAAAAAAAAAAATTCACCAGCATGTCCTTGTCAAAGTCGTCTTCCTCGTGGCTTGATTTCTCTGCTTTGCTGTAGTTGTCTGTATTAACACTGTGCTGTTTTCTGTCTGTCAGCCTCCAACAGGGCAACCTCAGTGTCTGAGACATCCAGAGAGAGAGACAGAGAGAGAGAGAGAGACAGGGACAGAGACAGAGAAAGAGACCGAGACAGAGACAGGAGGTAAGTCACTGGTGAATTGCTGGTTTAGTGCAGACACAGTTGGTTTTGCAGCTGAATCAGTGCGCAGCAGTGCACCTACAGTGTCTTGATTGTTCAGATCGACCCCCTGCTGTCCATTTCCGATAAGTTTTGAGAAACTGTTTTATCACATGAAACTGCAAAATAAGCAGCTGCAAGTCAGACACATAAATATGACCTTTTCCTATCAGTCCTTTATTATGTAACTTTTAAACCAAACCTAATTTTTTGTTAGGGCAAGAAAATAAAGGCCTCATTTAGGAGCGATTAAAACATAGTGTGTTAGACCAACTCAAGGTTGGTGTGGGTGTGTTGTGTCACATGCTGGTGAGACAAGGAAATACAATCTGGGAAGTCCGGTTGGAAGAACACTTGTTTAAATCTTACTTAGTGACGCACAGGGTTACTCAGGCAGTGTCAAGTATTTTATCTCAGGTTGTGATGATCCACAAGGATTGCGCTTTCCTCAGGTGCTGCATCGCTGCTGGTCGCCCCCTGTGTTAGATCCACTCCCCCACTGACATGAGTAGACATAATGAAAATTAATCTTAATACAGCAACAACAAAGAAGTGTGTTATTTTGTTTTTATAGTAAACAAGCATCATGCAAGAAATTTAATGTCTGGAGCAGTTTGTCACCCAGCTCATTTCTTCTTGACACTGAACCAGCATAAACATTTATCAACTCTATGAGCTATAATCATTAAGAAACTTGTGTCACTGAGGTCAAAGTTAAGCAGCATATTTGTGTTTTAGTTTTAAAAAGTTTTGTTTTGTGGTGTCTAACGTCCAGTAAGTTTATTTAGATACTTATATTCCTTTTCTTATTTAGTGTATTTAGGAAATTTATTACTAGATATTTTTTAGATCTTGATTAAATAGT
>OMLM01011053.1:37173-49367 GCA_900302695.1 Helostoma temminkii
TAGATCTTGATTAATTGATCATTATTTGGCTTTAACCATAAATAATTCCTCACTGCGTAATGTTTCACTTCAGCAGTATTCCTGATAGAAACTGTAGCTCTTCCACTATATAATCAGACACTGTACAATGACAGCTATCACACAAGTTCCTCTGCTGTTCCCTGTTGTGTACATCGATATGATTTCTCTGTTAATGACTTCCTGTTATTGTGACCTGTTGCTAGACGACCAGAGATTACTATCCTGTCTGCGGAGCCGCTGCCGTCCACATCCTGGTTTCCTGGAGCTTCTGCAGGATTCCCACCTCCCCCTCCTCCTGCTGCACAGATCTGGGGATCCACAATCCCTCCTGCCATACAGGTAAATTAAATTAATGTATTTTTTTTTATTGTGTTTATAATACTGTTATTTTCTGTGTATTATTTATGAAAGGTGTAAACAGCTGTTGTGTTCATGTGTTTCATCCTTGACAAAGACCCAAAGAGTTTAAAACCTCAACTATAAGATTTTAAATAAACCCGTACTCACTTTTCCTCAGCCTCCTCCTTCATATGAAGAGGTGATCAGGGAGAAGACACAGGAGCAGGTTCTCCTTCCCTCTTCTTCCTCATGCTCCTCCTCATCCCCATCACCTCTAGTTTCCACAATAACCATCGCCACCCAGACGGACACAGGATCTGATCCCCCTCCCCAAGACGCACAGGGTGAGAGAAGGCTAATTTGTGTAGGATTTACAGTAATTTTTTCACATCATATGTAGCACTGCAAGCTGTGGTGAAGGTCAGATCACATTTCATGATCAATTTATGTAGAAAACCGTAGAATAGCAAATGGAGACATTACATTTTCTTGCCAGTGTACTTTATTTCTATGTGTTATGTTTGTAAATACTCCTAAATAAAAGTCATTTGTGTTTTTTTGTTCAGTGGGAAGACCACTGAGACCACCACGGCCGCCTCTGCCCTGTTCTCCCGAATCATCTCATGTTGATGGCATCACGAGCACTACCAGCCAATCAACCCTCATCTCCATTAACAGTGACAACGTGGAAGTGGACGTGCTCCCTAAGTCGGTCACACACACCTCTGCACATACACAATGCGATGACCTCCTCAGCGAAGTAAGTTTAGCTTTGACCTCTACCACTGGTGCTCAAACTGACCAACCGGCTGCTGTTGATGTGACAGCTCCTCCTACAACTTCGTCTGATGTTGTGTTGGAGCGGCCAAGGCCACGCCCTCGTACTAAGCTCAGTGCCCAGCGAATGAGCAACGAAGTCAAAGTCCAAACTTTGGTGAAGCTACGTGAGGATGGTTTGGCCACTTTAGCTGCCCGTGCAGGTAGTGACACCACAGAAGAAGTGACTCAGGGGAAGTACCTGCAGGAGCTGCTCGAGGCCTTCAGCTCAGACGACTGGGGCTTCCCTGAACAGCGCAGTGAGAACAGCCAATCGGAGAGTGAGGAAGAGGACGAAGAGGACATGGCAACTCTGAAAGCGAGAATACAAGCCTTTGAACAGCAGCAGGGGGCTGATGGGAGCTGTGGGGACAGTGATAAGGATCTGGCTGTCACAAAGAAACCTGAACCTCGTCCACGCCCTCGTCTCCAACCAGCAAAGTCTTCTCCGCCCACCATTGCCCCGAAACCCAAAAACTTTCCGCATGCTCCCAAACCGTCTAGCAAGGTATTCTGGGAAGATGGAGGCTTGGCAGGAGACTCGGGTAGCATTGAGTCATTGAAAACAACTGAAACCCAACCTCAAACAGCTGCTGTAACATCACCATCTTCTACACCAAAACCTGCTCCTGCTTTAGTACCCCAACCCTGCAAAACCACTGAAAAACCCTCAGTAGCACCAAAACCCCTGTCTGCCCCTGAAACCATACCATCTAGTTCTTCTGCTCCTGTCCCGGCACCAAGGCCTCCTCCACCCAAACTCACCCCCTCTCTCAGTGACACTCCCACTCCAGCTAACCCCAAACCTCCGCCCAGACCCACAGTCGCACCCAGGGCCAGCATGGGATCACCACAGCAGGATAAGAGCGTGGCAGCTGGGCATACTACCCCTACTCTGCCCCCGAGGCCCTCAGTGGAGGTCAGCAGTGGAACAAAGACTGAGAGTCAGGCTGGAAGTGATGAAGTGCAGGACAGTTCAAACGCTAACGGTGAGTGTTCATTGTCTTATTCTGCTTAGTGACATTTTCTTTAAGGCAGAAACTATGGAAACAGAAGCTAATGTTAAGATCTTGTCATCATCACCTTCATCGTAAATGGTAGCTATGACAACACTAGTACAATATCAGTCAAAACGTTTGGACATATAGTAGTAGTTTTGTAAGAAAACCAGATTTCATAACATAAGATTGATCAGAAATACGCTGTAGACATCGTTAATATTGTTAGGGATGTCCCGATACCACTTTTTTCCTGACTGAGTATGAGTACAGCTGCTGCTGCTGGCATTAGCAAACTCGTTGCACTGTGTTATGCTAACACTTGTCTTAAAATATCTCCACAACGCTGACATTAATCCACCTTAGACTGGAATCAGTATCGAGACATCTCTAAACTTTTTAAAGCAGCATCCCCAAATGAGAACGTACTCCTACCCAAACTGTCTCCTGCTGTGCGCTGCTTGTGTGTACACACAAGTCCACTCAGCGTCTGGACCTGGTTTTCCAGACATAGCCCAGACTGTAGATGTGAAAATCACTTAATAGTCTCAGATTTTTACTGACCTCTGCAGGTAGCTGACAGGAACTACAATAACAAATTGTGTTTAAAATCTGAGAGCATCCTAAAAAGTCTTGCAGAAAAAAGTAATGAACTATAAATGTATAATTCTGTTAGAGCTCAGTTGTTTATCTGAAACTGTATTGCCAGCCATGTACGTAAGGAGCTGTTGTAAGTAAAAGCAGACAAAACAGCTGATGCAGTTGAGCAACAACGTTTGTTTATTCAGTTCTACACAACAGAAGCGAAAAACATTTTCACTTGGAAGAAATTGCACAAGTTTTCCATCATCCTCCCCTCTTTCCTTCTCTCACTTCCACAGATGTTTTTGTTGTGGAAGGAGAATACTGACTTGCTTTAAACTGAAAAGGTCTTGTTTTTGGCCGATGCTGTAAACAGAGTGACTCATGGTAAATGAGCAGGTGGAGGTTTTAAATCCTTACACAACTGTTGGCAGCTACTCTGCTGACTCTTACTGCTCCCACACAACTTCCAGGCTTCTGGGGTCATGTGATTAATTTGTGTTTAAAAATAGTGATGCATTAAAATTCCTTGATGAATCACATGTTAACCTGTTGACTTTGACAAACTTATTATTATATGTCTGCACTTTACTAGGAAGTACACAAAAAGATTGTTTTTATTTAAAAGCAACAATTATGGCTGCTTAAAAATGTCCATTATAAATAAAAGAAGCACTTTGGTTTTAATAAAATGTTGTTCTTTATCACTTTTGAATGACAGTAGATTGTATCTCTTCAGCTGGTGAATTCCTGCTACTGTGTCTGCACAAGTTGTTAAACAAATATTTGCATGAGGTCTAAAGGAAGCGTAATGCTTCCCGCTTGCACTGCTTATCTACGTGATAACCGGAGTGTGTAGCTGCCGCTGATAAACTTTCAGTTTAGTTAAGTATTGTTGACTGAGCATCAGTCTGATTTACAGAGCAGCTCCATTTGTGATAGTGTTCATTGTTTTGTTCGATTACAGTTTTCATCAGTGATAAGTATTTCTCTTAGTATTTAGTGACACTGAATGACTCACTAGGAAAATAACGTCTGATGTAACACTGGTGCTCTGTGCACCACTGATTTTACTAGAAAGTGAAGTGTGATGAAATATCAGCAACAAGTCAAAACTAAAGCTGCTAATTAGTAGCAGTTTCATCAGCAGTAAAGAGGTTGTCATCTTCTCAGTTATCACTATGCAGCATTTACAACTTAAAACATTTTTACATGCTTGGACACATACAACGTGAAGCTGCTAGTTCAGGTTTCGTTGTTCAGAATCGTAGCAGGATAAAATCATTCCAGTGTCAGTGTTGGTGCTGACATTTAATAAGCTGTCATCTGTTTACCCTGAAACTGTCTCTGGGATTTGCTGTTGTATCAGTGTTTGTGACCCCTCCATACTGACTGGATGTGTAACATGATAGTGATAAGTCAGAGCAACTAATGACAACCTAACCCTACCAACAGTACAGTGTGGGCTAAACAAATGAAGTGAAAAACAGGAACTCAGTCTATCAGGGTAGGAGCTACCATGTATAGATTCACCTTCATAAGAAAAACTTGTTCCTGATTAGAATTGGTTCCAAAGATCATGTTTTCTTTAATGACAATCCTCCTTTTGATATGTTTCCCCTCTGTTTTAACTGATTGTTGTAACAGTTAAGGTCAGTACGGTGGCAGAGACTGGACTTTGTCACGGACAACTTACAAGTAAAGCACTAGATATTCACATAAAATCAAAAGTTTCTTAGTTATTCTGCACATTTTCTTCTACATTTCTTCAATTTATTGTTTTGTTTATAACATCTAGAAAGAGGGGGTGGCAATGGGTCAGTTGGTAGAGTGGTCCTAAAATCAGCAGTTTAAAGCCCAAATTCTCCAGGCTATATGTCACTGTCCCTGGACAAGACGCTGAACCCACACTGAACAAAGAACATACCTAGTGTAAAACCTGTACCTGTAATAAATGTGTAAACCGTGAACTGCTCTGGTGACCTGTGTGGGGATAAGCTGAAGGAAGTCTATTAAATCTAGGAAACTAGGGAAAATAAGTCCATCTTGACAACTTGCTTATTTTATCCAACAAATGTAACAGTTTTCAGTTTGACACAGGGTGTGGGAAGGAAAAGCATCGTATTATATTTGAGAAACCAGCAAATGTGAATGAAAATTGTTAATGCTAGAAAAAATGTGGTTAATCTTCTCTTGATCAACTGACTAATTCTTCTAGCTTTACTTACAACCTCACAAGTCAGATCTTTCAGTCATAAGATGTATATCACCTATGTATTTAAGAAGTCTTTACCACATTCAATGCAAGCATTAACCAATCAAAACAAGAGATTCCTCCCCAAAGGTAATATTTCTGTTTCCTTTTGACAAGGACTGATTTTTCAGATTGTCTTTTAATCATTTTTATTTCTTTTATTTCAGTGAAAGTAGGAAGTGTTCGTCCAGTCATTCTGAACAAACCAGCAGCCCTATGCTCACCACGCAGAGTCAGCGGTAAGAGAGAGACACTGTGTGTGTGTGTGTGTGTGTGTGTGTGTGTGTGTGTGTGTGTGTGTGTGTGTGCAACAGACAGAGAGAGATGGGGGCTTCATTATGCAATTCACACACTGTGAAAGAAAAATACTGTGATTGTGGGCAAAGAAAAAAGCCCTCACTGTTGTCGTGTTTGATGCGTCAGAAATGTGTTTGTGCTGCCAGTGTACGTTTCAGCATTGGTCAACTTCAGTAATAATTACCATGATGCAACGATTCTGGCTTTGCTGGCTGCACCTAATTAAGAGTCTTGTGTTTTTGTGGTTTATATATTTTACAGCCTTAAGCCATAAGAGAAACTTGATCAGTGGCTGCTCAGTTGTGTAATGGAAGAAACAGCAGCCTCATAACATTTGCTAATTTCCCACAAAGAATTTTGCTTTATATCGAAGCATTTTTTAAGGTTCTGGCTGTTTCACAGTATATCACGTTATTTAGATTTTTATGTATATCCCGGCTTTTATGTAGGCTTGTGGCTTATTCTACTGTCTGAAGTACTTCATACATAATAACATAAAAGTAAGAAAGCATTCAAAGAGATTCCTCAAATATTATATTGAAAACTTAATATTAATGCTCAGTATTTTATCCTTCAAGGTATTAAAATATTACAATGGATGTGGCCCAGTAAATTCCCTTGATTCTCAATCAGTGCATGATACACACAGTTAGCTTGAATTTGGAATTGTTTGTTTATCCTCGATCTTTCCTCACCATTTCCTGCTCACAAAAACAACAGGATAGGGAGACCACAAAAGTAGGTCATCATTAAGTGAGGCCACTACTCTCTGTACCCACTTAGCGATTTCAACATGTGTTGTTTCTATTGAAGTAGCTAACAAAACAAAAATATATATGAGACTAGTAGGATCATGTTGGATGCTGTATAATGTGTATTACATGTTATTAATCGTTTGAGTCATTATTTTGTCAGTTCATCATAGTGGCACATTCATCAGTGGATGAAATTACAAAAAGTTTCACAAAAATATGGCATTTGCCATTCAGGAATCACAGCCATAATTGTAAATATAACCATGATGCTTTGACAGGCCTTCACTGCAGCCATCTTCAGTTGTTGCCAGGTTGTGGGTCTTTTTACCTTCAGTTTTGTCTTAAGTAACTAAAGAACACGCTGGATTGGATTGAGATCAGGTGACTGACTTTGCCATGGAGGAATAATCAATTTCTTTGCCTTCAAAAAGTCTTAGTTGCTTTCACAATATGTGTAGGGTCATCATCCGTTTGCGCTGCCCTGTCAGTTTTGTAGCATTTGGCTGAATGTGAGTATAGTCCTATACACCTCAGAGCTCATCTGACACCTCTGACCATGTTCCATTGGCGGCCATACATGCCCATGTCATTACACTGCCCGCACCATGTTAGACACATGATGTGGTATGCTCATTTGCATTCAAATGTCCTTGTACCTGGTAGCTCTAGTCAAACAGCTGCCAAATACCAGCTCAATACCTGAAATCAACTCCATACTTTTTATCTGCGTCATTTGTCTTGAGGAAATGATGGAATAGATTGTACATGGTCAAAAAATGTCTTGACAGTTGTCCAAATACCTTTGAGCCCCTGAAAATGAAGGTACTTTGTTTAAAATGGCTGTAATTCCTAAATGGTAAAAATCTTCACTTTGATCAAATCTTGATTGTTTTATGTCAAGTCCATTTTAGGTTAATTGTGGTGATGCATAGAAACAAAGTAGGTGACTGGATGGTTTGAAAATGTGTTTGAATAATAGTCTGACCTTTTCTCTCCACCTCCAGCTCCAGCTCTGATCTCCAAACCCACTGGGACTTCACCAACACTTACAGATCCAAACCCAGTCCCAGTCAAACCTGCAGCTCCTGCCCCAGTCATAGCTGCCAAACCTTCAGGACTGGCCCCTGCTCTAGTCCCAGGTGTCAAACCCCCAACTCCTGCTCCTGCTCCTGCTCCTGCTCCTGCTCCTGCTCCTGCTCCTGCTCCTGCTCCTGCTCCTGCTCCTGCTCCTGCTCCTGCTTTGAGGAAAGGTCCTGTGATTCAGACCAAAGCTGAGGCTACCAGCACTGCAACCCCCACAGACCCTCCTCTCCCTCCACGGTAAGAAACAGGTTTGCTTAATTTTCCATTAGAATACTTGTTAATTAAGTGTTGAGTCTTGATTAGATGATCGGTTTTTCACAGTTCTGCTACTCAGATGAAACTTGCTGGTGGGTTCAGATTACACTGCTGTGATGGTTGTTTTTTAATGTTGTTATTCCAACTGGCTATTGAAAACAACAGTTGCAAGACATCAACAGTAATATCACTGTCATCTAAACATCTTATTTTGTTGACTTTCCCAAGCTGTAGTCAGAATAAACACTGACTAACAGTTCCTGGTTTTGCTGGGCCTATACACCAAATTTTAAACACAAGTAGAGGTTAGATAAGTTTTAGTACATCAAGTGTTTTGGCCTAATTTCAACTGATTTGAAGAGTTTAACTAGTTTAACAGACGAATACAAAAAACCTGTTGATATATTCTCCTTAGGTAAGTGCTTCAAAGGATAAGCAACGCTTAATGTTACGCTCTTCATACAGTGCTTTACATGCTAAGTACTGGCATGTTTGATAGAGTAAGACCTCAGATACAGTCTGGTCTTTCTCTCTTTATTTAGCTGCATAAAAAAACAAAGTTGTTGGAAGGATCTTTTTCTTTGTGTCCTTCGTCAGCTGTCACTACAAACAGAAAAGCTCTAGCTCTTTTGAAGACCAGCTGCCGTTCCTCCTTTGCTGAAAATCAGTCTCTGTCTTTTTGTCCAGGCCTTCAAGTGTGAAGTTCCTCCCACTTCGCCCTCCACCAATGAAATCCATTCCTGGACGGCCACCGCCTCCTGCAGTTAACTCGACTTCAAACCATATTCCTCCTCCTTCCAAAACCATTCCTGCTTCCTCCATCTCTCCAGCCAGCCAGTCTTCCCAGGCCGGTTCATCTCCTCCTTCTCTAACAACCAATCAGAGTCAAAGGGTAGCAAAGAAAGGACCACCTCTGCCCCCACGTCCTAAACCTGGACACCCGCTATACAACATCTACATGGTACAGACACAAATGTTCTTAATGTTCACACACAGACTCTCTTATGGGTTTAAGTTTTAATTTTTCTAGTGTTATGTTTTTCAGAAACAGGAAGTCCTGATTGTTCTGGATGACCCAGTCCCTGCACCATCAGACCATGCGCCGGGCGAAGGAAACAGTCAGTCCACTGTCACACCTGTCGTCAGCCAATCACAGTATCTCCTGGATCTGGATACCCAACCAGAACCTGTCCCCAGTCAGGACAACCAATCCAAACCTGCCTTGGAGGGACTCGGCATATCAGAATCTAAACTATCAGAGGTATTGTAACTGCTGCCTTTGGTGTGAATACAACAACACCAGAAGGTGCATAAGTTGTCAGCCTTGCTCTGTGACAGCCGAGTGTTTATAGGAAGCATATTCCAAATTACATGGCATATGTCTGAGACAGTTAGTGGACACTGGTGTCTGTTACTAGCCCAAGGGTTGGGGGTTGTATTTAAGCGACCTTGGACAAGACACTCAAAACTTGTACTAGGACCCTCATGTATATTTACAGCATTTTCCTAATAAAAAATAAATACTGCACATGGCACTGACAAAAGCAGCAGCTTGTAAGATTAATAGGGGTCTTTGTCTACACATACTCAGTCACTCAGCCACTTTGTTGGGTACTGTTCCTGTCTAATCTAATGCGGTACCATACAACAGATCAGCCATAAATTCTAACATACATTAGAAAGGCCTCAGTTTTCAGTGTACATTTATTATTGAGGTTTTGTGGTTTGTGATTTGCAGTGGTGTTGAACCAAATGCAATTATATTAAACATAAGAAGGAGCAGTAGTAGAAACACATTCAAATGTAATACAGTCCAGTATAACAACACCAATGGCAACCTCCCTAATTAACATAGTTCCTTCTCTGAAAGTTATTAGGTTGTAAAGGTGGAGTGTGTGGTAGGTATTTTTACTGGAGAGCATTCATGTGTGTACACAGATGTAGAAGTAAACTCTGTTAACATGTTGTTGTTCCTTTGTATTGAATTTCAACTCAATCAGGTTTATCAGATCCACAGCAGACATTAAACAACTACTTTCATAGGCCCAACTTTTAACTTTTACTTTTTCATCTTTGAAAGTTGCCATCAAATGTCTGGTTACATCTAGTTAGTTTAGTTTAGTTATTCTTGATGGTTTTAATTACAGTGTTTTAAATAATAATTTTGTCTGCTTTAGGGTGATTTCTTGATTAAAGTTAAGATGAAGAATTAATGTTTCATGCATATTTAACTTTTGAGAATTTTGTAGAAACAAATTTTGTTAACACATGATAATAAAAAAAAAACAAACAGGTATTGTGTTAGCTGTTCTCTGAGAAGGACCTACTTTAACTTTACTACAGGTAACTCTTGATAAGGTTGACTGATGTTGTCCTTTGTCGTTTAGTCCATCCTGCCTGAACACCCTGCTGAACAGAAAGAAGAGCCGGACCCTGCTCCCGTCAGGTCAGACATAAAGACACAACATGTTAAACTGCATTTTTAGAAAACCAGACTTATTTATCACGGCGTGTGTTTCTACAGTGGCCCTCGCTGCATCGCCTTGTTTGACTACGAAGGAGAGGAAGAGGACGAGCTCACCTTCTCCCAGGGTGATGTCATCGCGCTCCTCGAGCTCATTGGTGAGCAGTGGGGGCGGGGTCAGATCCACAAGCGCGTCGGGATATTCCCCCTGAACTTCACCAAGGTGGTGGAGCCGCTCCCACAGCCAGTGTCGTCACCAGAGGACACAACAAAAAGTACAACAACCAGTACTGCACTAATAGAAACTACTGGTACGCTCAATTTATTATGTTAATCTTTTTTACTGAATGTTTGTGTTTGTCTTAGATGCAGGGTAAAAACTGCTTTAGCTGTCAAGCTAATGGCTCCCAAGCTAGCCTTATGGGATCAGTGTTAGTCAGTCACAGTAACATCAACATCCTCTGTGACATTTCTTTCTCAGGAATGTACATAGTTTTTAAGCGATAAAGAGATTTATGCTCTCCAGCTTGGTCTGTGTTGCAAACGGGTCAGAAAGTTCACACAGTTTATTCGAAAGAACCAGGCTTAAGTGTTTATTTTCATAATGTAGTCATCAAATTACTGAGAATCCTGCTTCTTGAGCAGCCATTAAAATTTGCTGTCTGGCAGGATCATCTCTAGACTCCCAGGAATGTTTTTACCGTCTGTTGCATCAGTATAACGAAATGTGGTATCCATCAAATTCTTAAAAGGAAACTGTGTAAAACTTGTTGACTTCATTTAGGGAAACAGCAGTCAGTGAAAAGTACGTAGCTCTAGAACTTGAACCACGGAAGTTACAGGTTTATGTGGAACAAGCTTCATAATAAACCTGATATTTCATCCTTCCTGTACACAAAGCTGCCAGCCTTTCCTCTTTTTGTTTCTTTTACCTAGACTTTTCTGACAGTGCTAAAAAATGTAGATGTAGCTTACTTAAGCTACTGCCTTTTTATTCTTATATTGTTAATGTAATGTTTTTTGTTCACCACAGCACCAAAGACGTCAGAGCACCCAGACTCTGAGGTGAGTGTCTGTCTTTGTGGTTTTACTGTTGAACACAGAGATCAGACAGCAGGTGCGGTTACAAAACATGATTGACTTTTTAAAGATGTTTAAAAATAAAGAATAAACCAAACAGAATCACTCATGTTTTAAATGCATTCAGCATAGATGATATTTGGTTAAGATGATATAAAAAAAACAAAATTGTATTAATTTGTCTATAAATTTTGATAAATCAATTAACTGATGTGTTAAATCTGTGTTTTTAGGAATGGGTTGTGGCTCTGTTCGATTTCCCTGGTCAAACTGCAGAGGATCTGTCATTCCACAAGGGGGCGCTGATCCATGTGATTGAGCACATTGATGGAGAGTGGAGGAGAGGAAGACTGGAGGGGAGAGAGGGGCTTTACCCTGCTGCCTTCACACAGCCCTGCCAGGGTACAGCACACACTGTTAAATCAGATAAGAGCTCAAAATATAAACAAGTGACACAAAATAAAATACAAAAAAGAAGCAGCAGTCGAAGTGACATGGTTAATCCATAAACATGAAGAAAGTGAGTCATGAAAGGCATGGCTAAAATGTAGCTTTTCACTGGCTAAATAAAAATTCCTGATAATAAAGGTAATTTTAAGAGTTAATTTTAGGTCTTAAAGTAGCTTCTAGTTTTGATAGATGTCCAGATATAGAAAGGGACAGTCCAAAAGAGACCTGCTCACAATTAGTCAATGACAAGCAAATACTTAGTCTTGTTCTGTCAGGATTTGTGAAACATAACCATAAAACAAGTGTTCAGATGGCATCTAATCTTCACCTCACAAAAAACACAGTATAAGCAAGCTGATAAAACTGGAGGTGTGTTTTATTTCACATTGACTGACAGGGCATTGACCTGTCCGATGTCTCTGTGGACAAAATCAGCCTGCTGGATTTGCTCAGTTTTCAAAGTAGAAGCAAACAGTCACTGTATCCAAGTGAGAAAGAAGTACCAGAAACGGAGATAGAAGGAACTAAGCACCTTTACGAAGTGGAGATAAATGTCAGCTTTAAACACATAAGCTCTCTCCTCAGTTTTGGGTCAAAGTGTAGGTTTGTTTACTCTTCCTGACTGTCCCAGGTGGGTGGTGCTTTCAATGTCAGTTATTTCAGCCGATCACAGACAGAAATCTGTTGAGGTTTTTCTTTCACAGCTTATGCTGATGATGGTGTCTGAGTGATTGTAAAAGCCCCACCTGTCTGGTCATTTTGAGACGAAAAATAACAATTAAGTGTTTGTATTTAGTTCA
>OMLM01011056.1:27011-45555 GCA_900302695.1 Helostoma temminkii
GAGTAAACATAGGTAAAAAAGTTAAATAAAAAAGTAGAGATTGAAAGGAAAGGAGACAAATGAAATGAAAAAATCAGGAGGAAGAAGGTGAAACAGAAACAGGAAACATGAACAGACACATGAAAAACAAGAAGAAGAAAAGAGGAGGAGGAGGAAGTGCGATCCAGCCAGGAAGTAAAAAGAGAAAGAAAAGGCAGGAGGTTAACCAATGAACACAGAGGTCAGAGTTCACAGGTGAGAGCTGGTGGGGTGAGGCAGGATGGAGGCAAGCAGGGGTTACCATGGCAACAGGCTGGGATGCTAACTGAGAGAAGGTCCGCAAACCCTCGCAGTGAGCATCCCATAATGAGCAGGTGAAGTGGCTGATGGGAGAGCCAGCGCAGCAGGGTTAGCACGTTAGCGCTGAGAAGCAGAAGCTGCGGCAGTGAAGCGTTCGGGCTGCAGCCAGGCGGCCAGCGAGAGGCTGGAAACAGTCAGCAAGCTGCGCAGGCGGAGGTCAAAGGTCGTTCAGACAAACGGCTCCGAACCACAGTGAAGGAAAAAAAGTCATAAACGCTAGTTTGGTAAAGAAACAGTTTAAAAAAACACAAAGAAACAAAATTAAAACACTTCTGGTTGTAGTTTTACTGGAAAAACCTTGTTCACTTTGTGGTTTAACAATGGATGACGTGAATATAAGATTTTATCATTATCAGAAACAGAAAAGCAGCAGTCAGTGAAACAATCAACACAAACTACAGGATCCATCTATTGGCTGCAGCCAGTTAGCCTAGCGTAGCATCAACAGTGGAAACTAAGGTAAAGAGCTAGCCTGGTTGGCGAGCACGCTGCCGTCTCTCTAGCCAAGCTGTTTGAAACTTACAAATCAAAAACGTCTCTGTCGTGTGACTCACTGTACAAAAAGATGAAACAAGAAATCAAAGGGATCCTGTTACAAAGTGCTGGCTCCTGAGCTGTTTTTTCCCAGAATGCACCACTCAGAGCACCCGAGCACCACCTGGACAGACAGTTGTCACCATGCTCCTCTTTCATGCACAGGGCAGCCCTGTTTTCCTGAAACAGTAAAAATCTGAACCTGCGTATGTGGAGTAAACCCGTTCTGATCGACTCCAGCCAGAAGCCACAGGCAGCAATGACAGCGGTGATGAATCAGCGTTAAATGTCGACGTTAACGAACCCGTTTAAAAGCGATGAGAACAGAGATGAAGCAGATTGGAAGGTTAAACCAGTCCTGGGAAAACTGAGTGGTCCTCAGCTTTAAGTTTGGTTAACTGTTGGATAATGGATAAGATTAATAACTTAATGTCACATCAGTTCTGTTCCCAGACCTGGTTCACAGTTTAATGTCCTGCAAAAACCTTCATCTGCAGCTCAGATGATGCAGCATCATCATCATCATCATCAACTC
Organism: Helostoma temminkii; assembly: GCA_900302695.1. Classification (NCBI taxonomy): domain Eukaryota; kingdom Metazoa; phylum Chordata; class Actinopteri; order Anabantiformes; family Helostomatidae; genus Helostoma; species Helostoma temminkii. The sequence continues at coordinate 28,420 of OMLM01011056.1, forward strand.
TTTTCCTCACATCCAGTAAATAGAAACCTCAAGGTTATTTTTGCAGGACACCGTCACAGCTGCTTTCACATGATGAGTAACCTCTGGATTTCAGGAGGTTTCTCTGATGAACTGGGGGGTGTTTTCAGGTGTTTACTGGTTTTACTGGGTGTCATAGCCAGTGTGAAATGACTGGACACTGTGCAACTATCAGAGAGTGGATGGTGCTGAAGGTTCGAAAGTATCTTAATTGTCTCTTTATACTCTTAAAGATGGAAAAGCTGATACTAGTGCTGAGTAACCAACACATTTCATTTCATAAATTTGTCCTCTACTTACTTAGGTACTTCGATTTTAGCTGAAATGAATCGAAGCTTGAAAACAACCCCCAGGTCAGAGAGGTGGTCGTACTATTCTCAGCAGGGAGGTTTTGTCTTACCTCTGGTACACCGATCTTTCTGCAGGCGTCCAAGAAGTTCTCCACATTTCTCCGACACTTGGCCATGCTAAGTTTGGGCTGAAAGCACAAATCACACAGACATAATAATTTCCTAAAACATTCAGCTCACTAGTCTTAACCTAAAAGCTCATGAAAAACAGCGACAGTGTGGGACGTACCACTGCAGGTGAGGGGACGTGGATGCTGCCGACAGAGCGCGGGCGAATGTGATTGGCCAGATGGCAGAGGACGACGCCGTCCATCAGACACGAGCCGAGGTCTTCAGGAAGGTCGATCTTCAGCCTGCTCTCGATGTTCTGAGGAGGAAATTAATAATTGTGAATTACTGCTAGTGCAGCGTTTAGCTTTATATCAACTATTAGACAATAAATACATTTTTTATTTAGTCACCAAGTGAGCAAGAGCAACAAACCTGAGACAGGGAGAAGAGTTTTAAAGTAAAGTGTCAAGGGAAGATTTTTTTTTTTTTAGGTGAGACAAAGATGTGAGACTTTTTTCAAGTCGAAGCTCATTTCATCTGACACGCAGACAGAACCAGCACATCCTGTCTGAATGAAAGAGGTACGTGGTGGAAAGTGACTTATTTAAGTCACTTTATGTTGGTTTCAATTTTATTCTGATTTAATGTGTCTCAACTTTCATCCAGCTGCTCCAGAGCAGTGAGCCTCAGACTTAAAGCAGCAGATTATTAACCTGGTCACGTGTCTGTGCTCTCTGTGAGAAAACAACTTGAGTCCACGTAAACACACTGAATATGTTTTGTTGTGGATGTTTCAGGAGCTTGTTGCAAACATGCACCATATGTTTTAAATATCTTTGAATTTTATTTTACCTTCTCGAAATGAGCGTATGCTAATAGCTATTTAACAGACGATATGCTAACGTGTGTGAATGTTGAATGAAAGACCGAGGTGTGTTTGGAAGAAAGAAAATCTGTTCTAAACCTGAAATATTTTGTGAGACAAGAGGCAAAGTTTGACATAAATAAATGTAAATATTAATATGTTTCCTTTCTCTGGTAAAATCTATTCTGTATTTACTTACAGTGCAAACAGAAACTCTTTTTCATCTTTTACAGATTTTATTTTATCGTTATTAGTTTTGTTACTGCGTGTATTAATGCACATTTATCATCTATTAACACAGTGTGTTGCTGGTGTTTGAAACAAAGACATTTAGTGTTTAGTGGTAAAGTAAACGTGTCTCACGTCTCTCAGCTGCTCCATGAGCTCCAGTTCCTCTCGCAGCTGCTCCATCTTTCTTCTCATGGTGAACTGAGGATCCACAGACTCCAGGCTCTTGTGGCTCCGCAGGAAAACTGAAGCAAACACAACGACAACACCAGAACAGCAACTTTAGACTCACACATTAACATAGAGACAGTTAAAGTCTGCACACATGGGAATAACACATAAATACAGCAGGAAAATTAAACACATTTTCTGCCTTGTGAGGTGAAAAACACGTTTAGATCAGCAGAAGCTGAAAGTGCAGCTGAGAAACTATGGTGGTTTTGAGATCTGTTCACTGTCAGGTCTTTCACCTTTTAGTTTCTACAGAGTGCAGTGATACCCACATCCAGGATGTGTTTTAGTTTAACTGGAGCTGAGTCTTTCCCCCAAATCCAATGAAGATCAGAGCTGATAGCTTCAACCTAAGTGCAGCAGCTTCCATGCACAGTGAATGTGCAGCTGTGAACCAGGTCACTACTGCAGGTAGTGAACACAGCTTAGATCAGATGCAGAAAATGCCCATAAAACCCAGAGGAACACAAACCTGTTTGTATCTGTGTCCAGAGGCAGAAGGCTTATGTAAGCCCAGCGTTCATGTGCGCTCATGCAGCCACTTCACTTTCACTGATCAGTGTTAATCAGTTGTTTTTACAAGTTGTTAGGTTTCTCTGTGTAAGTGCCTTGACATGACATCGTTGTGACTTGGTGCTACATAAATGTAACTGAACTGAAGAGACGGCACCAGGGTTCATTGTGGGAGCCTTGGTGCCAGATGCTAAAAGACACGGTCAGAGACACTCTTACAGAGTTTGTGATTTGATGGGTCAGAACTGTTCTGGCAGCACAATATTACACAATATTAGGCGGAGATTAGGTGATTTCATGTTTTAATCTGGATAATACCAAGATGTAAAGTGGGATTATTGAGCACAACCACATGCAGTTTCAGGGAAATAACAACAGGACTCACACTGAACCAAAACACGCCCCCACACATGAACCACTCAGTGCTGAAGGCTGAACAACTCCTTCCTACACGTGAAGTGAAGCTAAACGCAGCTGGATTCTGCAGTAAAACAGAGCCAGAGTGGCATCAAACTGGGTTCACGTTGGTTGAGTTGTGGATCTGCTGTCACTTTACATCACTGCATGTGTGTACTTCCTCTGTGCGGCCACCGCAGGGAGCTACAGAGCCTCTGCAGACGCTTCATGTGTCTCAGCTGCTCACTCATTACAATCAAAACGTGGTTGTGAGTTTTTCAAATAAACGTCAAATGTCATAAGGCAGAAGATTTTCTATATTTGCTAAGTAAAAAGGTTTTAATCAGACACGTATGCATCTTCACCAGCTTACATAAACACACATCAGCTGTTTCATAATGAAGATGTTTAGTTTCATTTTGTTACCAAAGCTCGAACTTAAAACAAACTTGTGCAGATACAACTGAACATAGGGAAAATATATTGTTGTGATCTGGGTGAACTGGGCCTTTAAACTGCTGTGAATTTAATTTTATGTAGCAGAGAAGATGCTTCTGGAATATTTAAAACCAAACATGTTGAACAGAGCAAAGACTCAGTAATTAGTCTGTTTGGCTGCAGGATGATGCAGAGTGATGTGCAGTCTCTGTGGGGGAGATAATGAAATAATGAAGCAAATAGTTGGGTCATTTTACCAGTGACTGAACACTGTCTCTCTGCCATCTGAACACACAGAGCCTGCAGCATCTCCTCCTCTGAACAGTCCTACCCTGAAACACAGGGACCAGACTATCCTCTCTGAACCAAAGACTTGAGGAATCACCGAGCGATGAAAACAAAAACAGGTCCAGCTCATCACCTCCTCCTGCTGCCACTTGGTGGCCACCACACGCTCTCTCCACAGCACGCTACAGCTACGCTTAAATCACACCTCCGACTGGCTCTGACTGCAAAGCAATGCCAGCTAAGCATTATGGGTATTGTAGTATTTATCCTAGCAGCTAACAGTGTGTCCACACAGGAACAGAGGTGTCATCTACTGTGAAAAAAATCATATAAAGTGATATAAAAAAACAATCAGTATCATTAAATGTGACAAATATGCAAAAAAAAAAAAAAAAACACCAAATCAGGAAGAGGCCAGATACTTTCCCACAGCACTGCACTGTTTATAACAGCCCATGTAGAGTACTGAACATGAGAACTGCACCCAAAGTGTGGACTACTGTCTATCTCTGCTGCTAACGTGCTAGCTGCACCACTTGGGCAGATATTGTGCAACATGTGCAGTGATTGTGTTAATGATGTTATTCATCGTCCTCTGTGATGAAACACACTCTGTAGTTATTACAGGATATGGAGAAACTGCAGGAGAAGCCAGTCGCTCACACTTTCATGTTTCCACTTGTTATTTTCTGCTGCTGTGTTGAAGGTAATCTGATCTCTGTCAGCAGAGATACGAACCGATGAGCTTGTCTTTATCTGTCAGACATTTTCAGAGTTAACTGTTTGTTTGTTGCGATGGTTGCTGGTGTTTCACCCTCATAAGATCATATCTCTGAGCACAGAGCTAATCTGACAGTGACCTGCGTTGTGAGAAAGACACATTTTCTCACACTGCTTCTGTGGCAACATCAATGAAATTTGAGTTTCTGTAAAAATCAGCAGATGCAAAGTGCTGACACTGACGGGGTCACAAATTCACTTCTCTCTCAGGGGATAATGTCACCTCAGTGACAAGTATGTTGCTTTTATTTAAGAGAATAATATATGCAATGTAAAGAAAAAATTAAAGCATTAATATTTTATATTTAGATTCAATAAGGATACTGTGGAACACACATCGACAGACTACAGAGATGGCTCGGCCCTGCAGTGAATCTCATCCTACCTCTGATAGAACATTTGCAGTCCAGCATTCAGATGGTGAGGATATCCTTTATTTTCTGTACCTTATGCACTTGTTTTTACCCCGATCAGAAATAACATTATGACCACACTATCTAATACAAGCTGCTATGAATTCTACATCTACAAAGTTATAAGTTTTAAGTTGAAACTGTCAGAAATGTGATTAGAATTCTACTAAATGAGTATTATTAAGGTCATTGTGTGTGGTGGAGTCAGACTGGAGTATGTTATGTTAAGGGATCTGTGTATATATTTAAATATATTTTTTTTATAAATCCCTTTTGAAATTTAATCCCTCTGTCTCCTGTTGTAATGTGAATTATTCCCCTACAGATTATTAGACATGTCTTGAGAAGGAGCCTTGGAAACAATCACTGGAAAATGACTTGTTGAGCTCTGATGTTAATACATCTCTTTTAGCTACAGAGCGATGAAAAACAGAAGCTCTTTAGTTTCTTGCACTTGTCCTAAAGGCATCTGAAAGATCTGGCAGCGACCACATTTAACAGCATCTCATTCACCAAACAACAGCATATAAATGTATTTAATACGCTATTCGTGGCTGCACTTGGTGATAGGTTGATCATATGTGGTGAAATGTCCCTTTAATGATAAAATCCTTCATTCAAAGACTGAACCACTTTAAGCAGAACCCTGAAACCAGGTCTGAGCATGAGCCCAGTGCAGAGAAGTGGTGAGGACCAGCAAAAATGTCCTCACAGTGATGGTTTAAAACTGGAATCAGTTCTCAGCAATGAAAGCACCAAAACACACACACACACACACACTCATTCACAAAATATGCACCGACCTGCAGAGACACATTCCTTGCACATGAAATCCAAGTAATCACATGCATAAAAACACAAACACGCAAACACAACTCACACAGTGACGATGGGTTGTTAATGAGGTCAGAAGCAGTGATGAAGTGATCGCGTTAGTTCCTGGTGATGTCACTCTCCCTGAGGCCTGGACCCATAATACACCATTACTCATAATCTTATCTCTATCACACACACACACACACACACACACACACACACACACACACACACACACACACACACACACACAGAGCTCATGTAGAAACACTTCAGTGAGTCAGTTAGTCAGTAATAGTCAGTAAAACAGTGAAAGGAAAAACATTTTTATCCAACAGACTGGTGAGAAGGTAGATGTCTTAGGGACCAACCTCTCTACTTATCGCTAACTTTACGATGCCAACGTCAGGATGTCACATACAAACATTGGACCTGCCTGTGCATGGCTGGTGGTATACTTGTTGTTAACGCAGTCGGACACGCAACATGGCGCCAAGACGTTTCCTACATATGGTTTGGTACGTCGTCTGTGCACATCTCCCAGAATTAACCTGACGGAGAGACGGTATGCAATGCAATCTGCTGGGGGCAGAGTCCCAGTACACAGTGTCTGGTAATGGTGGAAACTGTGTATTCAGTGTTTTGGTAAATCACAAATCAAACATCTTGCATTTGTCATTTTTTATAAGCTTTTATTGTATCTTCACCACAACAAAGGAAAGTACCTTTGAAGAGCGACTGACTTAATTTGTGCATAACTACACAAATCTTTTCAATGTCAATATTCTACATGGTGACAAATTAGCTCCTCTGCTCGCGTATGGCTGTCCTGTTTAACCCTCCAGACATGCACAGACTACACTAGGTGGTACAACGTGGCTGTAACCTACAGCTAGTATAAGGTTAGATTATGTCACAGGGCTGCAACTCACTTTAATTTTTTTCATCAGTTAATCTGAACACAATTTTCTCGACTGATTCGGTTCGCGGTTTTATTTTCTTCATGGAAAACCACAGCAGATAAACGATGGGTGTAATTCTGACAAGAAGACAGGACATATTTGATTCCCAGTATAATGTAGATTAGCATCTGCATCTGCCAGATGCTCGTTTTACTAAAGGCCAGTTCCAGGACCTCTGGAAGACAATGCTTGCAAGACAATTATCATGTTTTCTGTGAGAAAGCAGAGAAACTTTTGCTTTAGCTTATGCAGCCATCACTGTCCAGATCTAAACCACGTATCTCCAGTTTGATCACATTTTCACTTCAACACAGGTGACACAAGTTAGGTTTAGTTACAAAGGCTAATTATAAGACATTAATGCTGCACAGTAATGTCTGAAAGACACTGAAAGAGTCGCAGGTTAGAGTGAAAGTTTACAAACTATGTTTAAATTTGCTTTGGTGTGAATTAGCTGAATGGACGAGAGCAAGAAGACATTTTTCATCAGGTATTTATAAATGAACGAGATGATCTCTGTCTACCTGTGGAGCTAACTCGTTTATAATTAACTAGTGTTAGCTGGCTGCCAGTCACAGGTGTCAACACAGTGGTGAGGCGTCATCTGCAAATCACCTATTACTGAGTGTTTGTTTTTAGAAAATCTTAACGTGACGTCTTGTTTTTTTTTTGGTAGTTTACATGAGGCACAAGCTGCCGACCAGAGAGGATCGACTGAGGCTACAGATCAGTTACAACAGAAAAATGAAGCAGGGGTGGAAAAGTCCTGAAGAGAAAGGAAAGCGATTTGTTAACATCCAGAAGTGAGTGTGTGAATAGTTAAGTGGCTCGGAGCCTCTGTTCACTTCCTGCAACATATCAGAGCCTTTTATGGAGCAACTGACTGAAACACAGCTCGCCTCAGAAAGGACACACACACACACACACACGGCTGTGATCCATCAAAAATCTTGGACGTCATTCCAGTGGAAGTGGGATAGTCCTTCAGGGACCATTATCTAACACTTAAAATATAGGAGCTAAAAATACATACACACACACACGGACAAAACCCAGACTTATTCATAGTGCAGTCACTGCACACACACACAGCTGTAGGTACATCAGAGAATCCTAACATGTCCTCCGTTTTCTCAGCCTTCTGACAGATTTACAGCCACGTCCATATATTTTTTTTGGACAGTCACACAATTTCCAGTATTTTGGCTGTGGACGCCACCGCAGTGCGCCTGAAATGAAACCATCACAGAGAGCTTAAAGTTTAGACTGTCAGCTTCAATTTAACGCTTCGCTCAAAAATACTGCGAAGGAAGCCATTTTCATTCACACACTTCATCTTTAGCGGCTGAAAAGTATTTGGACAAACTAACTGTCAGTTTTAATAACATGTGTCTCAGCTGTGACGCCTTCACTGTCTGTTCAGTGTGTGGGAGTTTTAATAGTCACTTTGATGTGACTATTTAGTTTTCATCTTGTTTAGTAATGTGACTTCACTCTATTAATGATATGCCTTGAAGCCAAGGCAGTCTCATTCATTCATTTATTTTATTGCAATCACAATTAGGGCTGGAGTGACGCGTTGACGTAATCAATTACACTGATTTAAGTGGAACACGTCGATGCTTCACAATGTGTACATTCATGCCAAACTAGTGCAGCTCCCAGTGATGCCTAAAATGTGTCTTTATCCCAAAAAGCCCCCAAATCAAAACAGTGGTATTATTTAAACAGTTGTAATCAAGTGCTTTGTAAAACTGACCTAGACAAACGTTACCACAGCAGCACAACTGCTCTACATGAGCATCTCACAACGGCTCTTCGACCTTGGGAGCATATGCTGCTCTAAAATGACGTTGATTCCAATAATGCCGTGTAGTGCATCTGTGTTATGAACCTTCTGATTATAAATAATACGGGCACATTTCTAATTACAAATTCGATTCGATTCGATGCTACCTGTATTAGCATCAGCACCTCGTGTGACTACATTTTGGTGCGTTCAGGCACAATAACGAGCGCAGGTCATTTGCATTTCAAAACAATTAGGCCACCGTGCATAAATATTCACTTTAGTGATGCATAATATCAACTTTTAAATGATTCTTTCATTTAGTTCATGTTAAATGATAAATGATTGTTCTGACAGTTTTTTATTTATAATTTAACCCAAGGATTAATTTACTAATAAAAAAAACAATTAAAAAATTATTTGTTAGATTTGAAAAAAAATATCCATAGATTAATCAATTTTAAAAAAAGTTATGTGCATTGTCTTTTTCACCAAATCATGCAGCCTTAATTATAACTTTTCAACATAAGCAACGGAAAAGCTTAGTTTAATGCAACAACTGAACACCAATATATGCTTTGTTAGGTTTTAATACATATTGAAGATATGCAGATCAACACACACACACACACACGCACACACACACACAGACACACACACACTCAATCCAACTTTAAAACATGCATCTCCTCATATACAGCCACACATGAACAGCTGAAGATGAAAGCAGAGTGTGGTGAAGCTCCTCTTTGATCAGAGTCTGCAGCTACCACACACACACACACACACACACACACACACACACACACACACACACAGTAATCTAAAACAGACCAACATGTGGCCTCTGGCTGAGAAAACACACAGTGGCCGTTGAAATAAGCACAAAGTTGGCAGTGAGCTTCATCATCGTCGTGTTGTCACACTGGGCCCTCACACCATCGGTTTCTCATATCTGCCTCCTAAGATGCAGCCTCACAATTTGAGGGGAGACCACCATGAAAACATGTTTTTGTGGTTAAAACTGTGCAAATTACAAAAGACTCACAGTAAGTGGAAAACTTTCATAATGTGAAGGAACACCTGCTGTTAGCTCAGTTTTCAGAATTAGATTTGATCTGGATTTTATTTACACCGAAGCTGCGGGAATCAACTCCAGTTTTGTTCCGGTGCTTCTAAGGGACGGAAAACATCGAGCCGACAGCTGGTCTATATTTTATGGCGTGTCTGCACAATTGGCACTAGTCAGACCCATCTGTAATGAAAGCCATTCTGATTGGCTGTTCAGCTTAGCAAATCGCTGCACGAGAAGGACCACAGCGACTTTTACAACTTGTTCTCAGACATAATCTCGATTAGAAGTCACTGTAAACCAGAGGTTCCTAAATGGCACATCAGGACCCAAAGAGGTGTCTATTCAGACCACAAAGACTCTTAAACATAATTACAGACCTTATTGAAGTTTGCTCAGTAGCGCTGTGTGAGTCTTTACAGTTGTGCCTTTTCCCATCATAAAAAGGGCGGCAGATGATGAGGGCTACCGTCAGCTGCAGTTGTTATGTTTACCAAGAATACAGACTTATTAATTAATTCATAAACATCTGTCTTGTAGTGAACAGACGGATGTTTTTCAGGACTATAAAATGTACCAACAAAATAAATACAATGAATAAATTAATAAATATTTTCAAAAAAAAAGCTAAAGGAATTCAAAATCAGTCTGGACCTCGACTAGGGAGGACCTGAAGTGACCGAACGTGCTGGACTTTTTATTGAAGACCTCTGTTCTAAAGCCCCTGTGCTGAAATTGTTAGACATTTTTTGTGGTTGTGGAAATATTAATATAGTTACTGAGATAAACACTCCACAGCCAGGGATGCTTGTGTGTTTCTGCCGTCCTAGGTGTTCTTCAGATTTTCCTTTCTGACTAATGAAAGCAGACTACTACCACATGCTGGTACAGAGAGTTAGTTCCTGGTGGCACTGTTTGACCAAAACAGTTCTAAAGCTGACACTGCATGGTTTCCAATAGGGGCTGGACGATACCCAGCGACTGGTATATTTGGAGGATAGAGCAGGATTTTAATACGGTACATGCTGATGCCACAGGGAGCAATTTGTGGAATTGGTAGGGCGGTTGCCCCTCGACCCAGGGGTTGGCAGTTTGAGACCCAGCTGCTGCCCAAGTATCTTAACCCCCACAAGGTCCAAAAACTCCCCATCCACGGAGGGGGCACAAGCCAGTGTACTCTGAGTGCTGGTCCCAAGCCCAGCAATCGGTGGAGGGTTGTATCATCATGCATGCTCCACTGTGGCAACCCTGACTATGGAATGAACCTAAAGACCTAATGCTGAGCCACAAATAGAAAAACCACAATGAGACAGTCTGTGTGAGGAGCCCTGCGTGCTGCGGATTTAGCTTTATATACATTTTCTCATTTCTAATTAACATTATCACCACTGCCAGCTGTGTGGGATTAGCTGCCAGAGATGTCAATCAAAAGTGAAGCCTATACAATGCAGGGTGTGTATTGGGTGCAGCTCCACTTCTAAACAACAACTATTAATTTTATCATTCATCGTTTTCTGCAGTGCTGATTAGAGCTTATAAACTGGAAAAAAAGGCCTATATTTACAGACATGAGAGTGGTATCATTCTGCTCGGCTAGGAACAACCTGAGTGACTGTATTTACGAAACTTGCCGAAGAAAACACCAGACAGGCAAACCACCAGCTCTAACAGAAAACAGTTAGAGTTAGACATTCTTGTCTTGGAGAGAAAACAAATCCTTAAGCACCTGAGCACAGGTGTGTTGTCTGACTCTGCTGAAAAACATTGGACCTACCGCGGCTGTGCACGCCTCCGTCGTCATGGCTATGAAGGGTTTCTCTATGGAGGGGCGAGGCCTGTGAGAGGAGGGAGGGATCGAGACAGGAAGGAGGAGGCGAGCAGGGCAGCGAGGGTGGGGCTACAGTGGTCAGAAGTGAAGGTGGCGTGTAGTGAAGGAAGGTGGGGCACCAGGGTGAACCGAGTACAGCAAGGCAGAGTTCATTCCATGAAAAAGACACCCGAAAACACCAATACCACCAGGAGAGAAATGTCCGGAAACATTGGTCGGGAAGAAAATTAAAATCAGGGAGATCAACAGGAAGCAGGCATCGATACGACAGACACACGTGCAGGCAGGTTGGATTCATGGTTTGTTCATGGTGATTAAAAGTCAGTGAGAGGAGGAAAGAAAAGGGGATGGAGAAACATGAAGAAGGTGGGTGGGAGGGGGAACCATGAGACGACAACACAAAACACAAACAGCACAAAACAAAATAAAGATTAGAGGCATTTCACAATATGGATCATCTAACATGCTGTTAGCTTTATGTTAGCTTCATTAGCGGTTAGCAACAGTTCACACACTGCTAACAGTTAGCAAACAAAGGCTCGATGGTTGCTAGCTCTAAAAAAGCATAAGAGTGCTAACAAACACAGCAAACAGCGGGTGACTAGAGAAGGATCCAACTGAGACCTGTGGGTTGGTGAGCCAATCAAGGAGACCGGGGTCCCAGACATCAGGTGCGTCACTTCCTTCCCAGACAAGAGTACAAAATAAAATATGCTGCTACTGTATTTTCGCTATTTTACTGCTTTATAAGGTTAACCAACTGTGTGTCCTAATGTGTAACAAGGATAAAAAATGTCAATTGTCTTTAAGCGTAACTTAAAGTGTACTTAAGTGCAACTAATGCTAGTTGTTAAGATTAGCTAATGCTAACTACAAAGTCCTCAAGGCTGTTAAAGGACGGCAATTATGGCAATTTAAGTTGTGACATTGAGATGTGATAGTGCTCATTTAGTTTGTGCGATCAGTTCAAATAAAGCATGCTTGTAAATATGATTCATCATCGTCTGCAGTATGAGAGCAGTATGAGTGTTACACTAATTTTGCATATCTGCCGTAGACTGCATCCAAACCTTTAACCTGAACCCACCTTGCCCTAACCACACTATATGAAAGCCAAGTCAGCATGAAGGAAATACATCTAGAGTATATAGTGAACGCCACATGTCTGTACCCCGGTCTTATCTTATTGGCTTGCAGAACTTAGGTCCGTGGAACTGAGGTCTGCAGCTGGACCATGAAGCTGCATTTAACACGATTGCTGGTTTGGACCTATGTTGGTTTGTGTCCCACTAGTCCTGATCCAGAACCTTCATACTACACATCACATCCCTGATAGCATCACTAAACTGGGACATTTATAAAAGTCGTTAAGGGCAAAATGGTAAAATATGAACTCATTAGGTGGCAGAGACAGTTTTCTGTCAACTTAAGGTGGGAAACACTACGTCAGGCAGGTGAAGAGCAGCACTCACGTCAACACTAACTACAGCTTTAAGATTCAAATGGCCAGTAATTAACAACACTGCTGTATAACTAGGGTGGAGGTAGTTTAGGAACAGTGCTGTGCAAAAGTCTGAGGCACTTGAGATGTTTAGATTCTTCCTCATCATCAGTGCAAACAGAGAAATGTCTGTGATCCACAGTCATAAAGAACTGTCTTCAGAGACAGGCCAAGAAGTCCGGGAATAGATGCTGTGGCCCCAGCAGATCCCCAATCTCACATTATGGGACTAACTGCACAGTATAACTGAGGCAGGTTCTCTAAGACCCTTGAACAATCTACATGCCGAAAACCAGGAGAACTGGTTTAAAAGACAAAGGGTGCTCACAGCACATATTTTGGGTTTATTCTCTTAAAACTGTCTGTGCAAAAATCAGCAGTAAATAAAACCTTTTTTTTTGCTGTTATTTCTTAATACATCCCTGCTTTATTTTTAGTGTTTGCACGGTACTGTGTTCGCCCACCTGAGAGCACTGAAATGCTGATTTTTACACTGTGCTGCTGTTTAATAAAAAATCATACTCATATCAAGTGTGATTGTGACTTTAAATCTCCAAATTCTGGACTGAAGAAAATCCAGTGATGGTTTTAATTACAAACCATGTAAAATCATGGAGAGCAGAGGATTGTTTCTTCATGCTTACTGTTGTCTTTCAGGACGGCTTTAATGTAAGAAACCTTTCTTGTTCAGAGTAAAGCATGTTTCTGATTCTTTAAAACAGCGTATCAACTTTGTTTGCAGCATTCATAGTTATTCCTGTCAAACTGTTGATCATCATCATGTCTAGATTTGAAAACTCAGCTGAGCTGAGCTGCATTATTGAAAATCTGCAACCATGTACCAAAACTAGCACAGTTTAGACTGTTCAGAGAAACCAGCATCGATCCGGTAGTCCAGGAGTCCCAGCCCACCTCGTTAGCCCAGAGCAAACTCACCTGAACGCGGCTTCAGTCCAAACGGCGGGCTGGAGAAGGACGGAGCTCCACTGGCTGGAGATCTGTCGTCTCGCTGCGGCGGCAGAAACAGAAACAACCCAGTTAAAGTCGTCAGTTTCATTAACAAACAAAGGAAGTATAATTCACCGAACAGGCTCTGGATATTCTCTGCGCTGTGCTTCACGTGGGAGCAGTTTGCACTCAGACATGCAGACTTACAAACGACTCCACAGAGATATAAATCACACAGAAACACACACTCCTGTTATGAAGTCTTAACAGAAGTTCAGAGGCCTATGGTCCAAACTGGCTCAAAGACAAGAGCACTCCACTTCCCCGTCTTTAACCATCACTCACCTTATATAACCAACAAAGACAGAGACACAGAGAGAAACTGAGGGAACAGAAAGTACATTTTTGTGTCATCAGAGTCAGTTTATAAAGGTCCTGTGGGGAAATTCTCATTCAGTATATGTGTCTACATGAGGAAATGAATAAATAAATAAAGTCATAATTTGTTGTGTTGGAGGGAGGTGAGTGGGTTCCTATTGTACTTCCCAAAATGCTAAACAATTCCTTTAACGGTAGTTTTAAAAACAAACTTTCAGATAGTTTCCTGGTTGACATCACATATCGGCCACTGCACAGGAACTTTCTACATGCAAGACAGCAAACTGTTGATTCACCAGCCACAAGTTTATTAACGCCAACTTCATCCCAAGCAAATCTCATAAAACTTTGAGTTTGGCCGGTGAGGAAACATGTTCACATGTGTGACCTGCTGCCAGATGAGATGTGACACATGTGACAGTTCAACACCTACAAGCGGCTCACAGCAAACACACACAGTCAAAAACACTGTCAGGTTACTGGAAGACATGACTGAAGACAGCTCAGGGCATTCACTCCAACGGAAGGGACACAGCCTTGTTTGGTGCTATGTTTACCTTGACTGACATATGCCATTCATATTCCCGGCATGCAAGCTGGGCCTCAAACCTGGCCTTCTCTAGAATCATCTGTCTCTTCTTCTGGAACTCATAGCCACCTTCCTCCTTGTGCTGCTACAGAACGCATCAAACGTTTAGGCCTTAAATTTACTCTAACACTTTCTGTCACTTACACACTTTACAGGATAGTGTCACAGTTTTTCAAGCGGGTCTTCAAACTGAATACTGAAAGAGGTTTTGTCTTGTTGTAACTGTTCCTCCTTGACAAGATCACCAACCCACAAAGTTTTTTCCCAGCAGCACTGTGGAGTGTCACGATGGTCTTTGGCAAAGTGCCACATATGGCAGGAAAAGAAATATCATCCCAGCAGTGAAGTTCGGTAGAGGGAGCCTCATGATTTGGGATTGCTTTTCTGCCTCTGGACCAGGACTGCTTGTCATCTTAGAGCACAGACTCCCGTCCTCAAAGGCCCTACTTGTTTTCCACCTATCCCTGCCTTACCCTCTGCTGATTACCTGGATCAGGTGTGTTCGGCCACACAGAAACTGTGCAAAGCACAGAGATGGTTGGAAAACAAGCAGGACAGTGGCTCTTGAGGGGTTTGACACCCCTTTCTCGGAGGGAAAATAATTGATAAGATATCCTGCAGGTTGAAGCAGCAGGAGAATTAACCTAAACATCAAAGTAAATCTACTACAGAATGGGTTTTGGAGTCGGTCAGTCATCAGAGAGATGTCTGGACCAGACTCAGACGTCCTGAGAATCTGTCGGAGCTGAAGCACTTCTGAAGAAGAATGGTCCAAAGTATCTCCCGGACTTTGTGCAGGTCTGATCTACAGCTACAGGGTTTGGTTGATGTTACTGCTGCTAAAGGTGGTTCAACAGTTATTAAAACACTGTTTCACTTACTTTTTCCACCACCACTCTCTATGTTTAATGCATGTGTCCATAAAAACATAAAAGATCAGGACTGTTTGTGTTTAATCAGCTCAGAAATATTGTGTTTACTGATGTTTGTGAATTTCGTAGAGATCATTTCATATTTCAGGACCAGTTTCTGTAGAAAATCATTAAATTCCATTATTGTGTTATTGTAATAACTCTTAATTAATCAGATTAACTTGAAGCTTCACAATAATGTAAAATGTAAATGTGACCTTTTAATGTCCAGTACGAACAGGAGGAAAGGTTCAGGCTGACTGTTGTTTTAACACGCACTTGAAAAACTGTAAACTTATCCTTGGAAGACTTTACAAAATATTTTAGATGTTGCTATAAACCCTGAGATGCAAGTAAAGGCATCTTAGTAAAATGTTTAGACCAACTACCAGATTTAAAGCCACTCTGTGTGGAATATTGATTAATCTAATTATTTTTCACTAAAATTCAATGAGTGTACCGCTTGATGCTCAAAGTACAACCACTATTATGCATATTTATGCAACATATTAGTTATTACAATATGTGGACTACACCTGTTTATTATCATCCCACTTTTATTTTTCTGCAAACTGTTGGTGTAGAAACCAAACTCACTGCATGTCCACTTAAAAAAAAAATCATCAATTACCATGTTACAAACTGAACTCTATTATCATCATGTACGCTGATGACAACCTGCTTTTTTTGTGCTGTATGTGGATCTACACTAAAGGTTCTGCACACTGTACCTTTGGTGTGGTGGCACTGTCATCACTGTCCTGCCCACTGAGGAGAAACAGAAAAATGTATATGAGAAATAAGTAATATAACAAACTGGATGAATACAATCAAATTTGCACAATTAGAATGAATGTAACTAAAACACACCACATTAATATCAATTAGATGGTCCAGTATAACAACGTTCTCTAGTCTTGTTTCAAGTGTCCTGATGCACAGTGTCTGTGGCCATGGCATAATCTCAGTCAACAAAGGACAAATGGAATCTTACTTGAGCGACTCGTCCACTGTCACCATCTCCACTGGGTAGAGCTGGACTCCAGACAGATCGTCCTGCTCTGTGTTCACTCTGACACACGGAGAAACAACATTAATAAACTGACAGTAATGTAGAATGGGAGGCAGAGCCTTTAGCTATCAAATTCCTCTCCTGTGGAACCAGCTCCCAGTTCAGGTTCATGAAGCAGACACCGTCTCTACTTTTTAGACTAGGCTTAAAACTTTCCTTTTTGATAAAGCTTATAGTTAGAGCTGGTTCAGTTGACTCTGAACCATCTGTTAGTTGTGTGGCTATAGATTTAGACTGCTGGGGCACCTTCCTTGACACACAGAGCTGCTCCTATTTTCTTTATCTCCTCATATGCCACCATTGTTTGTCATTAGCTTTGTGTCTTCTCCTCGTAGGTGTGCTTTGCCCTCTCTGATGCCTTTTCAGAATAAATGCGACCAGGATTTAGCTCCAACCTCCTGTTGGACGCTTTCAGACTAAAGTAGGAAATGATGTGACTCTAAAAATATGTTTGTATTAGCAATTTGCGTTTGAAGAAAGTTTAATTCATTTTAGAATAGGGAAAATTAAATCATCTTATCTTATTTTTGTAGTCAAAGTAGTTAAAGTTCAGTCAGACTACTGGCTGCTTCTCACCTGCTGGGGTCCTGCAGCAGCTCCACAGCCTCCTTCAGCTGGTTGATCATGTCAATGTGAAGCTCCGTACCCCCCCTGACCTTTGACCTGTTATCAGAAAGACACAGGCGATGAGTAACATGA
>OMLM01011067.1:0-13313 GCA_900302695.1 Helostoma temminkii
CAACTAGAAACCCTTTTTTGATGGAACAATGTAAATATTTCTTCCCCACTAGCTGTTACCAGAAGCAAAATACTAACATTTTGAAAATGTGTCAGAACATACTTACATCAATATGTACAGTTTTGTTAAATTACATATTTTTCCCACATTCAAACACCTCCCCAAGGTCTCCCAATTGAATGATACAACTGGCACCAAATAAGTATCAAATGACTTTCAAAATATTACCTGGTACTCTGCAACCTGTCTAGATTGCTCTTTACATCACTTTTTTTTTTACATGATTTGCATGACCGCTACTGTATAACATGTTTTAAATATCTGTATATATATATATATATATATATATATATATATATATATGCTGTATACCTTGCAGAGTAGTATTTCAAGGTCCATTTAATTAATATAGTGTATGTTATGTCAACATTAAGATATTTTTAACAAAAGACATCCCAGAAGAAGTATCAGTTTAATAGCTATGACTAGAGAAGTGAAGTTTACTTTCACTTAAAACTTTGTGTATAAAACTGTGTCTGTGGCTGTGTTGAGACCCAAAAAATCCCATGATGCTGCTGTTCCATTTGAACTCTGTTACTGCTTGTTGAAATGGCAAGACATTGCTGTTTGTGTGTGCACTTGCATCCTGTATGTACCTGTATATTTTCACCTTTCAGCTACTTTGATTCAGTGGGTGCATTAAACCATAGAGGAGAATGGTCTCCTGTGGTTTGTCCAGATCTATTAGCAGCACTGGGCTGTAGTCTTTTGTGGCTTTCTTCTGTCTTCAAACTTTGCCAGTGACCCCAATGCAGAATGCAGCAAAGTTGCTGGCAGAAAAGAAAATAGTGTATGTGGTGGGAAGCTGGAAGAAACAAAATACAAGATATTGCACTAAAAGCTACCCAAGTCTAAAAGCAAATGATTATACATCATATTTGCTTGCATTGCTTTAAAACTTTAAAACATGATAAATGTTGTATTCTGCCTGTATTGTGCAAACCAGTCTCCTAAAAATCATATTCTTATGCAAGTAATATGCAACCTCAGTTACATTTTTGTAGTTAATGTAATCATTATGTTGTCAGGCAATGTATTTTGTGAATTAATGAAACTCACTAATTAACAGGATTTAAGTCGCAAGAGGTTGGGGTGTATGGAAGGCGTATCATGTGCACGGCTGGCACTCTGCAGACCTGACATCGAGACCACAGTCCTGCATGAGGTTAGGTTTATGCATGAGAAGTACTTTGGTTAGGTTTAGAGACAGATCATGTTTGTGTTAAAATCTTTATGCAGACATTATATGTGAAGTGATCTGTTACATTATTTGGTAATGCCCAGCCCACAATCTTTTCCTGACACTAACCTAGTGCTGTGAGTGCCTGAACCCAACCATAAAACACACTAATAAAGTGGGAGTCATATATCGGGATGTTGAACTGCAAAATTGGATATTTTAGCAACAGAGATGAAGGGATGTTATAGATTGGATAATTTGGTGGACAAAAACAAGTTGCCTGTGGACATTTAATTGATATGTTACGTATTAATGTACTTGCAATTTGTCATTTACGTTAATTGTGAACATATGGTCATTATGTTAATAGAAGACACAATCCGTTGCAATTACTTTTCTCATGAAAACGTAATTGTGATTGCAGTTTAATTGTATAGGAATGTCATTTTTAGCAGACTGGGTTGGTATTCTGTTCTTAGTCTGGTCAGCCTGACCTGCTCCACTTCTTTTCAGATCATACACATCATTGTGGGATTATTTCCAAAAATGTTTTTAGTTTTCTAGGACCTCAAAATGTAACTGAATATGAAGCTCACTATAATTTTAAATTAATGCATATGGAACTATTAGATGAGTTCAGATAGTGCATGCTTAAAACTTTATGTGAAGCAGGTCAAACTATGCACCAGTCTGCAAGTACCAACCCTGGATTTACTGTATATATTGGGTGCACTTTAAGGTGAAACTGAATACTTCAATATATAATTGAAGTAATACAAAAAAAAAAATCTAATTGCAAAACATTCAGTCTGTCATGTGTATTATATATGAGTGTAAATATATATGACACAGACTCAGACACAATACTTTTTTTGCTGTCAGGTAACTAGACCAACACACTGACACACCGCAGACCCAAGCTTTACTCAAGAGTCCCAAGCATGATTCATTTTAAGTTAGAGAAGGATCGTCTTTTCATTCAAAGGTTAATATACATATTGCGTGTAAAGTGACAATATTTTTATATAAAGCCAGACCACAATCTTTCCGTTACCTTAACCCAGTGAGTACCTAAACATAACCATGTAACAGTTTCATAATCCAGATAAACTGGATGTTGTTATCCAAAGTCTGATATTTCAGCAGATAAAGTAACCTTAAAATCAATTATTAATATATTACATTTTATTAATCTATCCTGTATCAATAAATGTATTACTTTTACACTGAATGTGTATATATGCTTGTTATGATAATAGAAAACATATTCAAGGTGAAGTTATCTTAAAGTTGAGTCATTGTAACTGAAGAGCGATCAAGCTACTTGCATGAGTAGTGAAATGTTTCAACCCAAAAGCAAAAAGTCCAGTTGCCATGACTTGTGTTACGAAATCATAATCTGCAGCTAAGAATGTTTACCTTAGCAAGATGTTTGAGTCGCTCTCTAGACTCTGCATCAGCCATAAAATAAGAACATTAATCACACAACTGAAACACAGTTTACAGAGTAAAGACTGTAAACCAGCTATATATGCACACGTATTTTTTCCTGCTGATATATACCCCATGTCCTAAAACAGTGACAAAGACTCAGCTGCATTTATCATTATTAAATATAGACCTTTGCATACTATCACGCATAAGAAAGACTCACAGAGATAGATGTGCTGCTGCTCTCTGTGTCCACATACTGTATGTGAATGTCTGGGTGTGTTTTTTGTATATTTACTTAATTATTTACTTTCTGTATATTATCACTTAAAAGATAATTAATTTAGATAACAGAGCTGAAGACTGCATGTGTTATACAGTATCTGTGTCATATTGTATTGTACTGGCGTGTGATATAATATGGGATTATGTTTGTGTGAATATTATAATAATGAACATTATATTTGCATTTACGTGCCATGAGAAGAAAAGTTTGCTTTATGAGACATAAGAGCCAGATAAAGGGGAAGGTGTTTTATTTATTTTGTAAGTGCATAAGAGAAAAGTTCTCCTTTCAACAATTTCAACAGAACATATGTATAATGACATGGAAAGAATGACAGAACTGATTTCAGTGTGAAACAAACAATGTCGGTGAAAAGCTGAAAATATTAAAGATAAAATAGAAACTGAAAAGAAAAACAACTATTTAAGTTTAGGATGGATGGATGAAATTGTATTTGCTTTTACATCACCAACCTACTGTGCCAGAAATGATTACAGACACTGAATTTAATAGTCTACGAAAACTGAGATGGCATATAACACATACTGTTAAAGCAATAGAGAAGCAGTGACCTGACAACTGTAAGAAGTGTGCGTGTTTGTGTGTTCTGGGCTGAAGCTGACACGAGGCACGGCGTCACGTCTTATCTTTATTAGTGTGGAGATTTATGAGGCTTCAGACCAACTGTAATCATGTAACACACAGTTTAGCAACACTCAGGATGAATGTTTATATATTTTAAACAAGAAAGTTGAAGATGCTGAAGGCAGGAATTTAGTGAAATAAATAACTTCATTAATAAGAGGATTTTTGATTATGTGCAGGATTTGGTGTCAATTTACATGTATATGTTATTGAATGTGAAGCCCTTGACTGTTGCTTCAGGTATGCCTAAGAAATTCCTGCAAATGTGTGGTCATATTAAAGAAGTTCAATAATTTTGATAATAGGATAATGTGCCTAGCTTTAGCTACTGAACATAATCAGCTATGTTTCTAGCTACTGCAACATAAGTTACATAAATATGAAAAGTTGCAGATGTCTAGATTTGCTGATCCAGGTACAGTGTAGGACTTGTTATTGCTTTCCATGCCAAGTTTAACGTTGCACTCACTGTGTAGCTCACAAATCGCTGTGTTCTCATGAAGGCAACCCACATGAGCTTCAAGGGGAAGAGTGGGTGGGGGGAGACAACTCTGTCCAATATTTTCCCATTGAATTTGAACAGCAGTACACATTTTAAGTGCTACATATTGTCCCTTTCAAAAATGATACAGAAGAAATATCCACCCATTCATGAAAACAACTATGGATGTCAGAATCCACTATTGCTGTGCTGTCTTAGGTACATTTAGCACAAAACTGAAATGGCTGCATCTGTGTTGAATGTGTTGCACTGCAGTACAATGGTGGTAGTAACCCATTCAAAATTATTGCTATTTATTGCTTCACACTCACAAACAGCTTTTGTATTAACAGTATGTGCACGTAGAGTGCGTCAATTGGACATCAATGAGGATGATTTTTCTAAAACTTCATATACATCAGTTATTGAAAAACTGCAGTATGTATCGTATAATCCATCCATCCATTTTCTGAACTGCATTATCCCCGTTGGGGGTCGCATGCATGCTGGAGCCTATCCCAGTTATCATCCGTACGAGAGGAAGGGTCAAAGACAAAGACAATGACAACCATTTGCAATCCCACTCACACCTATGTGCTATTTAGATTCTAAATGTATGTGCATGTCTATGCCAAATTGCTCAAATACAAGCCCATTTGCAAAAAGAGATGTGTTACTGCCATCAATTTCTAAACTTAACTTTTTCTTTTTTTGGGGAAATTCTTAGTTTTGGTATGTTTTCCATGTTCTATGGTGATTTTTTTGGTATTGGGGTTGTAATATGTTTGCATATTATAATTACATTACAATATGCATTTTACTGCCAGTACACAACAATTTGTCTTTTTTTATTTGTGTGTGTTTGGCTATAAAAACGCTACATGTAACATACTACAGTTGTCCAGTCCCACTCATCCACCCTCTGACCTCAATATAAAACCACTAAAATGTCCAAATGTTAAGTCAATAAGGTTGATACATTTGTTTATCACATTTGTCTATTGGTCAACATATTATTATCATCTCCACTGGTTATTTATTTCCCCTTTCAATTCTTCTTTACACTCACTTTTTATCTCCTCATTTATTTAGCCTTGTACCACTGTCTTCTTCCTCTGTTTCTTCCACACGGTGATACTACACAGTAATAGAAATTATTGTCTGTTGTGATACTGTAAACATTTTTTCCCCCTATCCTCCTTCACCCTTTTTAACAGAACAACAGAACACAAAACATAAATTTCCTGGAGATGCAAATTGCAAAACAAACAGGATTCAAATGTCTAACTGAAACTACACGCTGCTGTTTATTGTGCGTCTACATTATCCACATTTTTTTACTACCCCTTGTAGGCCAATCTTAGTAATATTGCCATCTTTGCAAAAAAGTAATAAACAAAATGATACTATAAAGCCAGGAATTACAGATTTCTCTTATGCAACGTCCCTTGAGCCGGACCAGCCTTTATCCCTCAAGTGTGTAAGACAGAACTAAAACATATGGCTTTATGTGTTTCTTGAGGGCTCCAGAAAAGCTTTACATTTACATTCCCATCATTATGCTTTATATGCTCCACATCTCTTTCATTGCCTCTTTCGTGAATGACATGGATATGTGGTTTTATGTCCATCTTTCACATTTGACTTCAAACAACACAGATTGTAATATACAATATCTCTCCTCCCTTCCTTTCACCTCTCATGTAAAACCCTATAGGGTTGCAATAACATGATATATACCTACAATTCATGAGCATAATGTCACATTATTGACCATGTGAGAGATGATTGCTGCTGGATAATTACATGTATGTATCATAAGCATGACTACCACCAGGGGAAAGCTCAGATTACACTGAACAATGAAATGATAATGTCACCACAAGTGTAAAGTCACATCTGAGGCATAAAGAGTTATATTTGATAATACCACTATAATAGAAATACAAAGGGAGACAATGATACTTCAAAACAGCAGATAGACAGATCATGTAAATGAGCTGCACAGACCAAGGAATAGAACATTGCACCCATTATTAGGGTGAATAGTCAATAGCTAAGGCAAGAAAATTACTTTGAACTTCTTCAGCTTCAGACAGGGATAAAGGCTTAGGTACAAAACTACACAGGGACGTGCTAAAAGACAAAATGATTTGGAATAAGACAGATAGAGAAACACAGTGATCCACAGGCAGACAACTAAACATGTCAGTCAGACAGGCGTGGAGAAAATCATCATAGAGATGGAGCAAAATGGACAAACAGAGCACATCATGGCCAGTAAAACAGCAGTTGTTGTCAGTCCATAACTCAGACTCTCCTAGGGTTTTCCTCTGAAATGAAAATCGGACATTGTAGTTCCTCCACTGGGATGTCTGATAAAAAAAAAATCCATCCTTCTCCCGCCTCTGCTCAGATCCCTCTGTAAATCTCATCTGGTTTCATCATAAAAAACGACAGGCTGTCTTGCTAAAGCACAGGGATTATATCAGCATGAGGTCTGGATGGGACAAAGACAAAGGCAGGACAAACAAGGCATGGAGCACTGAGTTTTCAACTCTTTCATTTTGTTACTGCAGTAAATGTAAATTTCACAAAAACTGTTTCTACTAAACTGAGAGGGAAATATTAAATAATTATTTAGACATGTTTGGGTTAAGGTTGAGAACTAAGTTAGAGACGCTTTCAATATTACAAGTCAACGAATACTGTTAAATTGTGGAGGTGCTGGATTGCGGCCCAGCTAATCTGAAGCAGCTCATGAGTCATGATAAAAAAAACAAACATACAAAACATACATAAAGTAATACAGTCATAGTACAGTATCACTGACAACAAAGTAAAATGCATTGCAGGAAAGAACTGCACACCGTGTCTAGATGCGTGCTGCAAATGTACAATAGCTGTACACTTAGGCTAACATAAGTAGTGACAGTTTATTAACATCCAGAGTAATCAAAAGGATGCTGGCAGGACTTCTGAGTCTGAGGCAAAGTCAGGATAAGACAATCTGGCAATGGGAAGCTGAGACATGGCAGATGAAATAGTCTGAACTAGGGGCAAGGAATCAACAGGTGATTGATGGACTGCACCAGAGAGAGAGGGGTGGACTAGAGGACTAAAGAGGAGAAACAGCCCAGAGAGTAATCAGACAGAAACCATGAAGTTAGGAGCAGAATAGGACACACACAGACACACACACACACACACACACACACACACACACACACACACACACACACACATTGCAGAAATACTCAGGCAGCTAATTTCATCAGCTAAAATTCATCTCGGTTCAGTTTTAAACTTTTTTTATTTTCATTTAACATCAGTTTGAGCAAACATGAAAACACAACTATTTTGTTTACAGTAGAAGTGAATGGAGGGAGTCCTTTTACTTTAGTAGAAACAAAAGAAAACCAAAACCCAAACCCAGGAACCTCATTTATTCTTTTTCTCCACATAATCGTTGCCGACTTCAACTCAACTTTCAAAACACTGGAGAAAATCTGATATCTTCAGTTTGACTAGCTGTTTATTTGCAGCCTTGATCATGTATCTTTTGGTTTTGGGGAAGAATCAGAAATCAAAGTGAGTTTTCTCAGGGAGTAGGGTGTCAACCTGAAAAGTGTGGTCTTGGTGGGTCGATGTGCTGCGCCATTGTTTTGGTGAAGGAGTCAGTGTGTCAACTTGCATATCCGCAGACCTCTTTTGAGAAAACCATAATCTGATGTCAACGCCCTAAGTCGTTGAAAGCTTCTAAGCCATTTCTGGAGAGTTGGCGTTTGAGCGACAAGCTGAACTTGCAGCCTGTTGAGGCACTTATTTATGTCATGTTTATATCTTAAAAACCCACATTACTGGAAGTGTTCAGCACCAATCACCTGACAGTTGGAGGCCAGCTGGTGAACACGGAGCATTTAGCAGCTAGAGATGTTTCCCACAGAGAACACCCAGCTAAAAGAGAGTTAAAATTACACTTACATTCGTCAGGTGGCCAGAAAATAAAATATGATGATGTTATTCTGCAGTTTACTAATATTAAGGTGAAGATGTGAAGTAGTGCTTTACAGCCAATAATTGTTCAGCTTTAATAAAAGCTCCTCTGTTACATTTCCATCATGGATCAGACTCCAGAATGTCTTCCATCATTAAACTGTCTCGTGCTCTAACTGTCTGCTGTGGAGAGACACCAGATGTCTGTCTTCTGCTGTCTGACCGCTGACAGGTTCTCCGTCTCTCGTCTGTCTTTCTCTCAGTCTATCATCCTGTGTCGTGCTCCTACTGTCGTGGCAACGGCATTACCGGCTTCCGCTATCGCTGCCTCCGTTGCCGTGGTTACCAGCTGTGTCAGAACTGCTTCTGGCGCGGCAACACCAGCGGATCGCATAGCAACCAGCATCAGATGAAGGAGCACTCATCCTGGGTGAGTCACTGTGTGGTTGCTCATTCACCACGTGTGTGTGTGTGTGTGTGTGTGTGTGTGTTACAAGCAATCAGATGTAGGACCATCAAGAATTGTGCAGTGGTTCTCGTGGCCCATCTAGGAGTATGATATTACTTCTGACTTGTTTTTCAACTTTGGTCCTGCTTTAAAAATTTATCAACATTAACTTAGGATATTATTACACCTCCACTAAAACATAAGGGAGATCTGCTTTACTAGTTAGCAGCTGCCAGAAGATGGAGTTGTTTGATGTTTCTAAGCCTCACTGACAGGGAGTTCATTAAAAGATACTGTTTGAACAACAATTTAATAGTTTAGATAGTAAATAGTTTAGATCTTAAATAGTTTAGACGGATTCTTCCGCCAAGAAGAACACGTGCATCTGATTTAAGTCTGTCACAACCAACAATTTTGGCCATAAAACTCCAAGTGGTCCATACAAAATGTCAAGGTTCATTAATTTCTCCACCACTAAAGCCTGAAATCAAAGAAAAACAAGCTGTATTTATGAAAATCATTGGTATACCTAGTGTTGTTTGATTATGCATATGTGGATAAATTCACTGTGTTTTACACAGTTGGTATATTTTAGCTTGTTGTTGAGCATGTCATTTATCTTATTTTTACGACGTCATGTCTCTACATGCTCTCTGCACTGGGACTATATTTAAAAATATATATATTTTTGTAATTAAAAGTTATAATAATTGATTATTTCCCCCACAGTATAGTACTTCTTTAAAATTTAGTATAATGTGTGAGGTGTCGTGTAAAAAAACACTGAAGCACAGTACAAATTAATATTTTACAGTACAATAATACCAAAAAAGTTCTTCTAGCCTTAGAGGAAAATGCTTACCATGAAGAATTTAGGTATTAATAGATTTAAATACAGCTGTTGAATTATTCATCACCAAGGAATAATTTGTCTTTTTAATGTTCAGCTAAATCTCTTCACCTAAGCAGCTCCTACCTGTCTAACAAAATCTCTTCATCACAGGAAACTCTGATAATCCTCAGCAGACTTTACATATAATTTAGAGCAGGATTCAGCTTCACGCTACAGTTTATTCTCAGTTTACCTTCTGCATTCTTATAGAATTTACTGTCTGTTTTGATATGGTGTGCTGCACACAAACTGAAACCATGACATGAAAATCGTCATTTAAACTTTAATGTCCTGGCTTTTAAATTGTTTTGACTTGATTCAAATGTAAGAGTAGGAATTTAGGAAATGTAAAGTTGAATATTAGGGAAATGTAATATAAATTATGTTTTATGTGCAAATGAAAAATGTGTCTAGAACTGGTGAAATAAAATAGAGAATAAGACTGTTTAAGGATTTGTATCAGGAAAAATGAACTTTGTAAGTTCTACGCTTAAATGTAACGGTGTAAAAAAAACTGATGTTTTGTGTTGGGGTGTATTTCTGCAGAAGTCACCGGCGACAAAGCTGGGCCGAGCCCTGAGCAGGACTCTGGGCTGTGTGTCGTCCAGAGAGCCCCCACACCCCATTTACCCAGAGGAACCTGAGAAGACCCTCAACCTCTCCAGCATAGTGTAAGACCATACAACACTCACAAATAAATAAATCTCAAATATTTGACACAAGTTATATTAGAAGTGTTAAACTGAGTCTGTATCACTTTAATCACATTAAAAAAATAGTACATTGAAAATGAAAAGTTAAACTAAATAAATCTCATCTAATGTAAGATGAATACACTCCCTGATTGTGTTGATATGGACTTGAACAATCTTTAAAAGCATTAAATTTAGATTAAAGTCAGCGTTGTTTTGTTTGTTTGTTTGTTTGTTTGTTTTTTATCTGGTGGTTTTAAAATTTGACTGTTACTGACAAAGTAACATTTTTCAGATGTATACAGACAGGAAATGAACTACCTAGCATGTTCATTCACTCATAATAAACAATTTTCAGGTTTTGCAAAAACTTAAATTAATTTAAATGAATTGTTTATTTTTATTACATTATTTATCACATTTTCAGGTGACATAAATTAAATGTATATCTGAGTGGAACTCACAACACTATGATGTAAGTGTCATAAATAACTAGGCTTTATTGTCAAAGGTTTCCCTCAGTCTTTTGTGCCTGTTATAACAGTGAATAAGGCCATTCACAGTTGTATTAAAAACTCTTACATAAATATCATACATACAAAACTCCTGATACTGCAATATCAACACAACACATTTTCTCTGTAACCTAATCAATAGTAATTTGTCATTTCTATCCGGCCTTGGCAGCACACACCCCACATGGCTTGTGTTCATTCAGGCACTGTTTCATATGAGAGTTTTTGCTGTAGCTGTGATGTCCGGACTAAAAACTGTGACTTGTACTTGACTCTATGCCTTTTGATGATCACTTTTAGTGTTAAGTCCACAGAGGAAGTTCAGATAACATGAATAAAATAAAATCCCCACCTCTGTAGACAGCCACTTTGGCTGCTCCGCCCCTTATGGTGGATCCACACAGTTAGATTTTCCAGACATTGACAGACTGGATCATTACAAACCTACAGCCACTAGGCACATAGTCAGTCCAGCACATAGAGACTGCACTTTGCGCAGATGTAAGTATGTTTCCAGCAATGCTGCATCCGATTTATTCCCCTTTTTCAGAATTAGTTTTTCAGAATTTTCTTTTTCTTTTGCTCTGAAGCGGCATTCGTTCCTCTCCCTCTTCTTCTTTCCTTTTCTCCCTCTGGTGATCTTTGGCCTGTCTGTGTTTGCTCAGACTGGTGCAATTCACTGTTGCATGAATGCCCTCAAGAGCACGTGAGAGCGTGTGAGTGTGAGAATGTGTGTTTTCTGATAGGAAGCCCTTTGTTTGTAAATGGTTTAATGTTGTTAGGCTCACTCTGTGTTTGAACTGTTGATAATGTGGTTCTCATACACTTTGTGCGTGTTTGTCTGTGCCTTTTCAGCCCTTCTCGACCTGTTGGAAACACCAGTGAAGCCATGTTGCTGTCCTCATCAGTGCCTGATTCAAAGAGGTAATGACTGACATGTTTAGTTTACTGTAGATAGAGGTTCCATGTAATGACTTGCTTGGCTTGTTTTTTTAGTACCTTACTTTATTCTTTCTTCAACATGAAGTTGACACCAGTATTCGGTTTCATTTAAATCAGGAGAGACACGTACATGCAAAGGAAAAACTGATCATTAAATGAGGAGTATTTTGTTAAATAGACTCAATCATACATTCAAGATTAAATTAATGGGTGTAGGGAGGTGAGGAGTAGCATATGCAAAATTTAAACAGAGGTGGCTCTTATGTAGTAGAAGTAGGAGTGTGTGAAGCAGGGGATGTATTTGTGAGGAGCCAAAGTGGATGTGAGGCCAGGATCACTAAGCGTGTCAAGCTGCTTTTACGCATGCACTGGAATCCTGAATTTCTCCGGACTTTACCCAGGTGAGCTGCATGTGAGAATGCAAATGTCCAAGTTAATCGGCCTGGACATTAAACAGACTTTAACCTGTGAGCCCCCTAGTGCAAAGTCCATGTGAGCCTAGGTGTGAACACTGCAGGTTATGTCTGGACTATTCACAGTGAGCAAGTCGATCTGCTCAGCACAACACCAGAAGCTATAGGAAATATTTATCATGCTTTCCGTTGGTGTAGCTCGCCTCTCTACTTAAGAAAACTGGGCTTATGTTTGTGTAACGCATTGTTTCTAATCATGTGATTGGTGCTACTATTTCCCAGAGTGAGAATGAATTCTTACCCGGACTGTCTCCTGCTTTGCGCTGCATGCGTTAACCCACAAGTGTGTTCAGTGTCCGGACCTGATAGTCTGGAGTGCTTTCGTTCAGACTTCTAAGAATTAGTTTAAGAGCCGTTTTCTTGCCACTAGATCAGATCAATCCCTTCTCCACAGAAATGTAGGAGAGCTCTGGATGTGTCCTAGCTGATTAGGAGCTGCCAGGAGATGGTGTTCACACAATGAGCTGTGCGCAGAGTCTGTGGGAGGAGAGAAGTTTTTAACACTTAATAACACATTAGGCATAAAAGCATCTTCTCTGGATCTGTCACAGCTGAAAATTTGGCCACATAAATCATGAATGGTCTGCACAAAGGGTTAACTTATCAGTATCCAAAGTACTATATATGTAGTACTTTACACCTACACACCTACACACACACACAGACAGAAGGAGGCAGAGCAACTATGCAAGTCACCAGGAGCAAATTTTGTTCAGTGTCTTGCCCAAGGACACTTTGACACGTGAAGTCAGAGACCAACTTTGATAAAACTTGTTTCCTCTTATGGCACCACAGACGCTGTGCAGATTCATTAATCTCTTCTCTGCTAGTTGAACTGGCATTGTCATTTATAGCCTATTGAAATAATCATCAGACAAAGATGCTGTGAAAAGTGAACTGTGTGATGCTTTTACTGTCCTGGACCTACACATGCCTCAGCTGTCTTGACTGCGATCGGACTTAAACTGGAATTTTTATTAATGTTGCCAAATAATTTCTTCCTCTGGGGTAGGTAGGAGAATTATCACTTAATTGTCAGTATGATTGCAGGGTGCTACATAAATATGGGCCCTGATAAGCAGGAGGTTGACAGAGTGGAGGAGGATTGAGTCACGTAGCACTAAAATAACAGCTGACAGAGGCATATAAATATATATATATATATATACATATAGTATATAAGTAAAAGTTTGACAGCTAAGAATTGATTGGATCACAGATGAGGAGATTTATTGGGCAGAAGAGAAGAAAGACAGAGAAAGAGAGAAAAAC
>OMLM01011069.1:0-15153 GCA_900302695.1 Helostoma temminkii
CATCCTCTGCAGCCATGATGCGGTGTGAGACACTCGCTCAGTCCAGAGCTCGCGGGTCACGTGGCACAGCGTGGTTCCGGTCCATGTGAGGAAAGGAGGGACCAGCAGTTCTCCGTTAACGGCGGTGATTATGATGTTCCGCTGCACGGAGAGAGATGCGCCCTCCGCCGTAGCGTGACGTAACTTTCTAATAATAGCCCCGAGCGCGCCACATGAAAACAGACTGTAACAGACCTCAGTACTGCAGTAATCCAGAAGTACTGCAGTAATCCAGAAGTACTGTAGTAATCCAGGAGTACTGTAGTAATCAAGAAGTAGTGTAGTAATCCAGAAGTACTGTAGTAATCCAGGAGTACTGCAGTAATTCAGAAGTACTGCAGTAATCCAGGAGTACTGTGGTAATCCAGGAGTATACACTGGAATACTAAAATACTGTAATCCATGAGTACTGTAGTTATCTAGGATTATACACTGTAGTACTGTAGTAAACCAGGAGTTAACACTGGATTACTGAAGTACCTTTAGTAATCCAGGAGTACTGTAGTAATCCAGGAGTACTGCAGTACTCCAGGACTATAACCCCTCAACACCTTAAAGTATTTTCCCACTTAGCAACTGACCAAGCTGACAAAGCAGCAGCAAACACCGGCGCTGGTGTTTCACCGTGTGTCTGGATTAGCATGCGTTGACAACTTTTTAAACTCTTATAAAAAGTTCCACATGTTTGTCTGTGTGGTGATAACACAAGTTGTCTACATTTTGTTTATCGTATTCAGTCAGGTGTTGTGTGACTAAAGCTTCAGGTGTGATGTCTAAACAGGAGCAGTGCGTCGCTTCAGTCTGACCTTGAATATCAGACTGGAAATCTAATATTCAATACGCTATACACTAAAAAAAACTACTTGGCAATAAACTTGATTCTGATTCTGTTCATCACTTTATTGTTGCAGTTGGTAAAGTTGGGGCTGAGTTTAAACATGTTAATCTATCGAAAAGCAAGTCAGAATGTTTCAGGTGGTCTTTTGTTCCTACTACCATAAGACTGTACAACAAGATCTGTGCATCTGAACAATAATACACACATTTTTCATTCACATCATGTCCAAAAACACCTAAACACCTCCCACAAATATACTGCACATATTTGTTAATGTCAGCCACATTTACATGTTTTACTTTATTTACTCACACAGTTTCTATTATTCTTAATGTGCCTCACTGTTTTTACTGTTGTTCTCTTTGATGATCAAGGTGAATTTCCCTCTTGAGACTCAAAGTGTTAACTAATGTTGCCATAAGTTATTATATTTTGTATCAACTATACTTAGTTACTGTACTTCTTCACTGTGGTTTTACTAATTGTACTTAATTAAACTGAACCTAATGCTCCAACATCATCACTGTTGAGGTGCGTTCACCTGCTAAACATCACACAAACATATTTAGCAGGTTCACTGCTGTCCTTGTTGTAATGGAGAACATCTGCATTTAGTTGACTGGGTTTTCCTGCCTCATACACACATTACAACAGTGACATTGTATAACACATGATAGTAACATCCTATAAGACACAGAAGATACAGTTTAGTTAATTTGCAGCGCCCTCTGCTGTTTGTAAAGAGAAGTGAAAAAGCTTACAGCACCTTGTATTTCCACGAGGTCCCATCCAAGTACTAACCAGGCCCGACCCTGCTTAGCATCTGAGATCAGACGGCCTATCTTTTGGACCACCTACACCTAACTCAAGAGGAGAGGGACCTTCTGGATTGTTAGCGCTCAGTTTAAAACCTTGCATCTCTGATGCTTTGGTGGTGCATTAGTGCCTATGAAATAGGCAGCTTGAGCATCTGGAAAGGTTCCATCAGTGCTGAAAGATATATTCAGGTTTACATGCTGCCATAAAAGGCCTTGCTTTTTTCAGCAGGGCAATGCTAAACCACACACTGTATCTATGACAACAGTGGGGCTGGGTGCTGGGCTGACCTGTTTGTAATCTAGGCATTTTAGCAACTGAAAATATTTGGTGCATCATGAAATGCAAGATACGAAAAAGAAGATGCAGCACTATTTAGCAGATAAAGTCCTGTATCAGGTGAGAACTAGATAATATTTCTCTCCCAAAACACCAACAACTGGTCTCATCAGTTCCCAGATTCCCAGATCTCTCACAACTTTTTGTGTTTCTGTCCCAATTACAATTTTTATCTATTTCTAAATGATATTTTTCAGTTATAATTATGAGTTCATGAGAGTTGCAAATCGTTGTATGTAGATTTTACTCAGAGTCTTGTGGAATTGGGTTGTATAATTAAGTTTGAGCTAAAGTACAGGTCATGTTGTTTTATTACATTTCTTGCGTAAGTTGTAATAAAGTGTGAAGGCAGTAACAACACTGTGGAGAAAAGAGAGTTTTGAGTTTGTCAACTTTTGCTCTGAATAAATAAACTTAAATGAGGAGGGGAAAGTAAAAAAGAAGCTGTCAGTTTGAATCCCTGAACCCACTTTAATGCTCTCATCCTGTTCTTACAGTGACACCGAGGTTCCCTTGAGCAAGGCACTAAACCTCAACACATCTTTGGTCTTTTTTAATTTCTCATTTCAAGTCAGTTTAATTTTATTTTGCATTAAGATGAGGAACCTTGTCATTCCTAAAAAGAAACCTCAACATCTTCATCTCTGCCTCGTCTTTTCCTCACTGCTCCAGTCTCATACAGCAGAGCTGCTCTCACTACTGTCTTGAACCTTTCCTTTGATTCTTGCTGACACTTTCCTCCACCCACTCCTGCCTGCACTCGCCTCTTCACCTCTTTTCACACTCCCTGTCACATCGGACTCTTGACCCCAAGTACTTAAACTCCTGCACCTTCTTGACCTCAGCTCCCTGTAACCTCACTGTTCTACTTCCCTCTCTCTCGTTCATACACATGTACTCTGTCTTACTACAACTGACTTTTTTTCCTCTTCTTTCCAGAGCAAACCTCTCCAGGTGTTCCTCCACCTGCTCTCTGCTCTCACTACAGAATCACAATGTCATCAGCAAACATTGTCCATGTACATTCCTGTCTGACCTTATCTGTCAAAGCTGATCCTCGGTGTAGCCCCACCTCCTCTGTCTGACCTACAGCACGTCTCACTATTGTAATGCTCCTCTAATACATATCCTCAACTACTGACGTACTTCTCTGCCACTCCTGACAACCTCATACAGAACCACAGCTCCTCTCTCGTCACCCTGTCATACACTTTCTCTAAATCCACACAGACACACTGCAGCTCCCTCTGACCATCTCTGTGCTTCTCCATTAACATTCTCAGAGCAAAATGGCATCAGTAGTGCTTTTTCTGGGTATGAAACCATACTGCTGCTCACAAATATTCACTTCCTGTTTTAGCTTCCACTACTCTTTCCCATAGCTTCATTGTGTGACCCATTAAATTTCTCTTCTCACTTTCTAAGATCCTGTTAAACAAACTAAGTAGAAACTCCAATGCTGTCTTTCCTTGACACTTCCACACCTCCACAGGTTTGGACCTTCCACTCTTCATCCTCCTCAGAGCCTTCCTCACCTCATCCTTTCTAATCTTGGCTACTTCCTGCTGTACAATATTCACCTCTTCCTCTCTTCTTTCCCTCTCATTTTCCTCATTAATCATGGGGATAAATCATATATGTACGTAATATTTAACAAATTCATGACTTATGCTGATTCGGTGCATGGATTGTGTATCATCACTTCATTGATATCCTGCCAAATTAGTCATATTTCCAATCATCATCAGCTTCAAGCTCAGTTTATGATAAACTAATAATAGCAAATAATGGCCAAACGTGCACATACAAATAACATTACAAGCCATATGGTGATATTGTCAACATTTACAGCCTTGTTGGCCTGAGCCCGTATTTTATTATTTATTGAACTTGAGGTGAATCAAATGCTTTGGTCTGACAGGAACTTCTATGTCACTAATGCAGCTAATGTGGTGTCATATCAGTAACCTTATACTAAGTAACACCTATAATTGCCACCGGCAGTGATGGAGCTTATTTTAACCATAATTATGACACAAGATTATATGTTTCGAATCTTCTTCTTTAGGGATTGCCACAGCAAATCAGCTGTCTCTGTCTCTCTCTGTTCTGTGTCCTCCTCTCACACCAGCCTCTCTCATGTCCTCCTTCCCCACATTCATGAACCTCTTTTGGCCTTTCTCTTTTCCTCCTATCAGGCAGCTCCATCCCCAGCAACCTTCTCCCAAAATACTCCACCCAAATACTGTACTTAAGTACAATTTTGTAGTGGAGTATTTCCATTTTGTTACTTTTACTGCACTACATTTATTTTAACATTAGTTACTAGTTACGTTCTACTGGTTTAGAATCTCATAAAAAACAGATTCTGTATCATTTATGGATTAATCATCACTGCAGGTATACAGTTTAAAATGCACTGAATTTTAGTGCAGTACTTTTCTTGTACAATTCAGAACATGTACTTTTGATCTGAAACATTACAGGGTACTTCTACTGGCACTTTTACCTGAGTACTGAGTTTGTGGACTATTGACCTTGACCCTGATCGTGGTTGGTGAGCGCTTGTCTTGGGCGGAGCTCTGGATCTGGATCTGGATCTGTTGCAGCCTAGTTCGTTAACACTGCGCTCAGGCATGTTTCCTTTACGGACAGGCGGCCTTTGCGAACAAGTGTCAGCTGAGCAACAGTGTCTGTCGCGATTTAAGAGACGTGTTTGTGTCGTATTCGGCTTAAAAATGCGCGATTAAAACAAAATCCAGCGACTCTTTCGACAGGAGGAGTCAAAAAACAGTTTCACAGTTACTCAGAATTCACAAATTTCGGTCAATATTTACAAAAGCGGGTTAATAATTTACTGTGGCTTGCAGCAGCTGCACAGAGACCCCGCACACAGACAGCGAGGAAGCCCCGGCCACGCTGTCCGCTCCACAATGCTCTGCGCCCGGCTTTGGAGAGGCCTGCGTCCCCTGAGCAGAAGAGATCACTCTACAGTATGGAAGCGAGCCCAGATCCACGCTGCGGCTCCCAAACTGGACCTCAGCGGGATTTACCCGCCTATTGCTACCCCGTTCACCGCCAAGGAGGAAGTGGACCACCAGAACCTGGAAGAAAACCTGCAGAAATATGTCAAGATACCGTTTAAAGGTCAGAGCCACACACAGAAGTGAGATGCTTTTAAAGGCCAGGAGAATTTAGAAATATTTACCAGTCAGATGTGAAAGGATCATCCTCAGTGGGACAGCACGCAGCCAGTGGAGCTTCATCAGCAGTGAGCAGACTCAGAACTGCTCCTGAAGGTTCTGCTGAGGAATTTCAGTCACACTTTTCCATTAGTCTGTAAAACTGTTGGAGCATCAGGTACAATAACAGAATACTGGCTGTTAATTATCTGGACCAAGTAGAACCTGCACGTCAGTGTCGCCCCCTGCTGTGTTTAAGTTGTTAATACAAACGTCTGTATTTACAGTAACTGGATCAGTAACAATATTGTTGCTATTAGACACTATAATATCTGCTGGTTACTCTGTGTACTAACACCACTACTATTATTAGTACTCGCAGACATATTACATACTCAAATACTCAACACTTTTTAAGTTTGTATGCACAGTAATCTTACCGCTGCGGTTTGGTACTGCTGTACATATATATTACTGATTTCTGCCTGTATGAATTCATCATTACAGCTGATACCAGTTTAACAGTCTTTCTGATACAGTTAATATTTTACTAGTATTTCTGGTAGTACTAGTAAAATATTATACTATACTAGTGATTTATTATATTACTGACTAACATGTTAACTTTCCGGTACCATCACAGTCACAGCATGAATGTGCTTAAGGTATTTTACAGAAGACAGATGAAAGCATCAGTTCTACTGAGTCCTCACAGTCAAGTTCACCAGGGAAGACACCAGAGACAACCAGTTAGCTTTCCTGGACTGTGCAGTTGTTATGGCGACAGCTGAAAACCCATCCACACTGACCAGTACCTGCTGTTTGACTCCCAGCTCCCTCTACAACATGAAGTAGGACTTTTCAGGAAAACATCCCCAACTCCACAGAAGCCAAGAAGAAGGAAGACAGGAGTCTGAGGATGGCTCTCAGAGAATTCAAGTAAAAGGACAACGTAACAATCCGAGATTCATGGAAGAACCTGGTTATTCCTTATATGGCTGGTGTGTCTGTGAAGCTGAAAAGGATTTTTGAAAAAAAAACACAACATACTTTTCCACAGCAAGCTCACATCACACTGAGACAGAGACAGTCTAAGACCAGCTCTCCTCAGACTGATGGAGCTACTTAGATGTACAGAAGAGGATTAGTCAGAGTTTTTACTTTTTTCTCAGTTTTCCCACTTAAAAAAAGTTATACCTGACTGCATTAGCAGAAGGCCGCATGGTTTCCAAATTTATGCATTTTTGCTGCATCTTATCGTTAGTTTTTAAGGATTGTCAGTTGTAGCATATTAAAACATAAAAATGAGACAAAAATGTGTCTTATGCTGCAGGTCTGGTGGTTCAAGGCTCAAATGGTGAGTATCCGTACCTGACGGAGAAGGAGCAAGTGGAGGTGGTGAAGACTGTCAGACGGTCACTGCCAGCCGACAAACTGCTGATCGCTGGATCAGGCTGTGAATGTAGGTCTGTGTGTGTGTGTGTGTGTGTGTGTGTGTGTGTGTGTGTGTGTGTGTGTGTGTGTTTGTGTGTGTGTGTGTGTGTGTGTGTGTGTGTGTGTGTGTGTGTGTGTGTGTGTTCGCGTATTTTTTTTGTCTGGCATTTCTGTTCTTTAGTGTTACCAGTCACCATGTTGTGAAGCCTTTGCACTCATAAAGCATCTCTTAACTTTGACAATAACACACCCACTGCACCTCCTCAACAGTGTTCTTGGCTGAATAGATGCTGTCAAACCATGGGCAGATTTCTATCCACTTCTGTGGATCTTGCTGTTGCTGAACTGCCAGTTAATTCCTTCTTTACCACTGTGGCCACTCTCACTGTTTTTGCTATTTCTCCTACAGGTTTATTGTGTTTTTCAGGCCTTCTTTCACTCACTCATGCTGAGAACTCCAGTGAACAGCTACCAAATGCCCATTTAACTTTCACTTTCTATCTTACTTTACTTTTATCTGCTCGACTTGTCATGGAACAACGTGTGAACAGGCCAAACCTGGCCATGAAACTACATCGTCCAATTACATTTGAGCCTCTGCAAATGAAAACGGTTGTAATTCTAAAAATGGTCTTTTCAGTACTTTTGTTTAAAGCTGAAGGGTTACACTTAGTGACACTTTTTATTTTAAAGAAAAAAAAAATATTTTTTTTACAAAAAATTTTATTTTAGTTTTACAAAAATTCTTTCACGGTTCACTGCAAATTCTCATTCAGGGTTTTTCAGGATAATCAGCAAATATTTTTTAATTAACTTAACAATAAATAACTAAGTTTGACATTTTCAAGCTAATTCATCTTGAAAATTCTAGTTATTGTTATTCAATTCATTAAATTAAGTTTTTATAATAAAACTTCCCAGCATGCATTGTTTGAGTTAATGCTCTGGAAACAATGTTCGTTTTACTAGTTTAAAGAAAACTGTCATGGTAGAAAGATGCTGTCAGTCTTTATTCAAAGGTTGTGGTTGATTATTTTCACATTGGTAGAAAATTATGTGAACCATGATGAAGGTTGAAGTTGAATTCAGTTCCTACCACACTGTGGGAGCAGTTTTATGTTGTTATGTACAGACTGGCACCACCAGGAGCCAGGTCTTTCAGTTAGCTGCTGAAATACACTTCAGTTTCTCAGTCAGAAGAGGCAACACTTCAAATTAATAGTACAAATTTAGTGGATGTCTAAGTTCAACAAACAAACAATACCAACATTCACACTAGAAAGTGTTTTATGAACCTTTTTTAAGTTAAACAAAATTTTTGTAAGTTCAAACAAGAATCTAACCTGTTCAATAAATTGTAAAATCCAAATCTGTTAAACTAAGTCTCAAGTTAAGACAGAAAACAACGTTGTATAAGACAAGACCTGACTCAGTAGTTTAAGGCAGCCCTTAGATTTATAGTTTTAAGTTGAAAAAAATGAGTAAAATTAAAGTAAAAATAAAGTAAAATAATGTTCAAATATCTGTGAATCCGATCTTGACCTCATCAGAACATGTGATTCCATTGTGGAACAGGCCCAAGTTACATTTGATAAAGTTGAATATTGTAATATTTTAGAATAAAGGTCATAAAAAATATTAGAATTGAATTAATCTAATCTAACATTTGCTTTTTCTTAAATAATGAGATCATTTTTGCAGCATCAGTTTGGGCTGAAGTGAAGCACGTGAGAGCGGCACATCCTTCACTTTTAGATGCACTGGTTGCTGGAAATGTTTTGTATGAAGAGAACCAGGATCACAGCGTGGCTCCACACACGTTTCCAGTATATGAGGTTGATTTTTGTGAGGTGAAGTCAAGTGGAGTCTGTAACAGTTTTATGAAATCTTCAGTCATATAGCGCATAATGAACATTCAGAGAAAGTAGAGGTTACATTAACTCACTCTGCTACCTCTGCTTTCTGCCTCGTC
Organism: Helostoma temminkii; assembly: GCA_900302695.1. Lineage (NCBI taxonomy): Eukaryota > Metazoa > Chordata > Actinopteri > Anabantiformes > Helostomatidae > Helostoma > Helostoma temminkii. Next base: position 8,621 of record OMLM01011069.1, read on the forward strand.
CTCTATTCACTCGTGTAGAAACACCTCAATTCATACATATTTATTCAGTGCGCGTTCCTGGATGTGTATTGATCCAGGGCCATGTTTCCAAGATAATTAATGTTTTTCCTTTTTCACTTTCACACACGTGTCCTTTCTGTATCCTCTGCTTTATTTGCTTTGTGTGTAGAAACTGAGGCCAAGGTTGTTGTGTTTAGTTTCTAAAGCAGCAGAAAGAGATGGAGTGTAAATTGACTCTTGTATGAGAGGACGCACATTTATGATGTATTCAAAGAATTAATATAAACTATAAAATACATCAAAATGAAGCAGCAATGAGCCACAACAAGTAGAAAACCTCCTGCAGCCATGAGTTATTTCCACCTACAGTCCATTAATTGTCTCATTGCTAAAAGTTTTTGCAGTGTGTGTCAGTAAATGTTACCCCCCACCCTGTGTGTGTGTTCAGCCACTAGAGCCACAGTGCAGCTCACAGAGAAGATGGTGGCAGCCGGAGCTGACGCCGTCCTCGTTGTAACGCCCTGCTTTTACAAAGGCAAGATGGACAGCCGAGCTCTGATCCAGCACTTCACAAAGGTCAGTGCTTAAACGCTTGACAATCGACGTTCCCTAATAATAAATAATAATAAAAATAATTGATGCTTTATTGATTCCTCTGGGGAAATTGTTGTTTGCATAGATACATGTATAGAACAGAGATACTACAGGGTTTAATTCTATTCACACACAAAGTATTTTAAACAAACACTGTGCCTGAAACTGTAGTTTGTCTCATATGTTCCACAAAACATTCAATCACCTCGTAAAAACTGAAGGTACCAAGTCACAGATGCTATAATAAACCAGGCAGGTGTGATGTCACAGATCAGTATTTTTTAATATCAAACATCATCTTGCATATTTTTAATAATATTATGTAATATAAAAACACCCTTACAGAAGTTTATTTTTTCTGGTATACTTATTGTAAGTATACTAATGGCACTGTACTTGTAGTATACTTTTAAGTATACCTTGTAGTATACATATATAAGTACAAGTATAGGCCCAGTATGCTTAGAGTTGTCTATGTATTGTCAGCTTACAGCAAGTATACTTAAATACTACTTTGCCTAGTATACCTCTGATAAGTACATAAAAAGTACACTGAAAGTACACTTATTTTACGCTAATAGTATTTCAAAATGCTTCTTTTTTGTAAGAGCAGGCAACATATTTGCTTTCTACATTTTAATCGCACTCAACTCAAACAAAATAAAAAAATATTTACATTAATGTATTGAAAAGTGTTAAATACACATGAAGTTTACTGTGGTTTCTAAAAAACTGTAAACCAATGATCTGAACTACAGTTTTTCTGTTTGATGGAAGAATGTAGCCGCTTACATTATGGTTTTCTACCTTAAACTTTATTCTGTGCAACTAGCCAAACCTGCCATGTTACACCAGTGTAATATTTATTATAATATGTAAAATTATATTTTATTGATAGAACGAAACTACAGTGAATATTAATCCTCAGTTGTAAAAGTTATTTCAATGAGGAAGACACTGGGGGAGGTCTGGGATTTAGGCTTTTACAGGTCTTGTCTCTGTGTCCCGCTGCAGGTGGCGGACAACAGCCCGGTGCCGGTGGTTTTGTACAACGTGCCAGCCAACACGGGACTGGATCTGCCTCTAGACGCTGTGGTACATCTGTCTCAGCATCCAAACATCTTGGGCCTTAAAGATAGTGGAGGAGATGTAAGAAAGACCTTTTTTATTGTATCTAGAAGAAAATCTGGGTTCTCTCTGCTTTAGGTAGGGGAACATTATGAAACATTATCTCTGTGTTTGTCAGGCAGAAGCACTGATGCTTTCTCAAGCCGACACATATCAGGATTTTAATTTAATTTACATCATGTCGTTCAGTTTTAATTAGATAAAGCTCAGGAGGTTGAAAAGTCTGAAAAACACTGACAAGACGTTCCAGCCCGTCAGAAAACTCCTGAACTGTGATGGATTTTTTAAAAATCTAAATGTTAAATGTATGAAATGAATCATTCTGCAAATGAACAGTCTATTTTATTCTCTATTCTTTCTTCAGGAACTAAACCTAATGACAGTTTAGCTCTTTGCAGTCAGGTCATGTTTGAGTCTCTTGAAAGCTCAACCACTGTTAAAGCAAATCTCTTCGTGCAGAACCACAGCGAGAAGTGGAAACTGTGATTTGGTCTTGCATATCTAAGCATTTACATATCTTTTTCACTAAATAGGAAAAACTACTAACTTTGTCCTGGGGGTGGCGCCATACTAAAGGCCATGTTATTACCAGAGACTGTTATTAAAGTGGATTGATAACTAGAGTGTTCTGTCAGACTCGACTATAGAGAGATAGAAAAACCTTCACATCAGACTCCGCTCTCCACATCATGGCTGCACAGCCGCCATCAGCAGCAGTTAAATTCAAAACCAACATTAAAATAAATTAATTTAAATTTTTAAAGAGGCCCTACTGTTTGTTTGTGGTTTTACTTGTTAACCAAGACAAAATAATGAAACTCAACAGTCTGTTTGTTGCTAATAGACTTACTTACCCTTATTAGGCCCATTGGTGTTCTACACCAAAAAAAGGGCACCATGTGCCCCCGCAGGTCCGTCTGTTAATCTTCATTAAAAGTCTATAAAACGAAAGTTGCAAATTACCCCTAAAAAAGGGGGAGTGTGTCGTATCAGAACTGAGCTACAACCTCCTATTGGCTTCCTCCAGCTGAAAGTAAATCCATGGACTTCCTCTGACATGGTCATGCATTTTCATAAGAAGTTTGTAGTTGTAACAGTTGTAGAGAACCTGGGTCAACTCAGAATAGAGCTGCAACCTCCTGTCGGCCTCTTTTAGTCTGAAGTAGGAAATTATATGCCTCTAAAAATCTTGATACAATGAGTTTGTATTTTTATTTTGTGTTTGAAGAAAATGTCATTAGTTTTAAAATATGGAAAATGTAATCATTTATTTCTTACTATATTATTTGTTTGAAATTGTTGCTGAAGTCACCGTGAAGACCGTGATGAATGTTCTTCCCAGCTTCATGTAGCTTTACAGTGAGTTTGCTTCACACGCAGCCTGTTCAGCAGAAAACACACAGTTAGAGACTGCACAGTAGCTGGTGAACAGTGTAGCATCCAGCAGCTAAACAGCCACATATCTCCTGTTTTGTAGAGGCACAAATGGAGCTGAAGAGGTGGATTGAAGGTTGACTGAAAGGTTTATAATACTTGGCATTATTCTGTTTTTACCCTTTTGAGCGCTGAGCCTATTTTTGAACCTCTGCTCGAAAATCACATACTCCTAATTAAATAAGTATATCTCTGCAACCACAAGGCCTATTTCAATAATTCTAGTGTGATAGTAAAGGAAACAGTTGTTAGCTTTGTTAAGATGTCTAAATATCAGTATATGTGTTACTTTTGTGTAGCGAGTCTTGACATATCTTCGGAGTCTCTGCTTTTATTTGAGGTGTATTTGATGTGTTCTGCATAAAGTGTCGTAGCGGTAGAGGAAGTAATGTAGCGAGTGGGTTGTCACGGTGGTGGCAAAGAGTTCAATATGTAGTAATTTATTTAGTTAAAATGTTTATCTATTCTTGTAGACCAGGTTCTGCTGTTTAATTTGAGGGGCAACATCACTATATTCTTTTATGATTAATGTATGTTCATCTTTAGCCTGTTAGCACATGATCAGCTCAGTCATGAGGATTCATCCACAGGACGGCGACCGGCAGCAGTAAACTAGTAATGGTGGCACAGTTTGCTCAAACAAACTGTATTGCTGTGTTCACTTGATTCTCAGTGAGCTCGCTGCTGTAGAGAAAAGTGTGGTGACAGTTAAATAACCTAAAATGAAAGTGTGAGTTTTATCCTAAGGCTTGACTGCAGGGTTACTTGTTGGAGGGGAAAAAAAAAGAGTTTCCTCTTGTCAAGCTCTTAATACCTTTTCATCTGTGTGGGAAGTGTTTGTGAGAAGTTGCAAATGGATTTCTGATTTGGGAAATAACATGTTTGTCCACTTGTTGGGAGACAGAAGCGTGGGTGTAGTTCAAGCACAGAGTGGCCCTGCTCAACCGTGGGCGTTAAGAGGCCAAACACAGAAAACCGAGGAGGATGGGCCATTTTGAGGAAGGCTGACAAGTCGCAGAAACATTTCTCAGACTGTGAGAGGCAAATTCAGATTTGACCACATCTGATCCCCTCACATTACTTCAAAAACACAGTTTTGGCATAGATGGAATTAAGTTGCATGTGGTTAGTAAACTCTGGTGTGGACAGGCACATTTAACTTCTCAGATTTAATAAAAGTTTATGTGATTGGCTGAAAAACCTTTATTTACACACCATGTCATGCTGCTCGGTTACATGTGACTAAATTCAGCTTTATCACACTATTAAATGGTCATCAGTTATTATGTCCATAATTATGATAGTCAACAATTCCACCTACTGACAGACAAGAAGGTGCAAATACTGTGTGTTTGTTAGTGTATATGTAGTAGTTAGTCTCAGTTAGTTAGTCTAAAAAAGTAGTAAAGTACACATGTGACGTAGCACAGAAAGGAAATGATCATAACATACGTACTTTTAAGCTCGGTGGTGATTGATCATCCTGACAGTTTTCCGTGGAATAATCCTTTAAACTCATTATCGGTGCAAACAGCTGAAAAAGATTAGCTGCTTTTGAAACAAACAAACAAACAAACAGAGGTCACGTCAAATAGATGCAGATACATTGGCGGCTGCAGGAGTTTCTATTTTGGCCTCTGAACACTTGTGGTTGCTGTGTTTTAGTTGTGATGTTGAGACTGGACATGTGTTAATGAATGAGTAAGAAAAACCAGGTTCGGTCATGTCGCAGGTTTGAATCCAGCTTGAGGCCTTTATCTTTCACCAGTCTTTACTAATTATCTCAATATTAAACATGTTTCTGAAACATTATCTGCTCATCTGTTGAGTTTTTAGCATTGCTTTAACATTTCTCTACCGAACCATCATTAACGTGTCATTTCATCTCACCAATAATCGAATCTATTGGGTGTGTTTGCATCTGCTGCACGTGCCAGATGTGTGAAGACTGAGTTACGCTGAGGCTTCACCTTGTGCAATGACTCGACTCCACCTGTCTGATCAATCCAAACAATTATGTCTTTCCCTTTCTAATTTGAATAATTACACCTGCTATTTAAAGACGTGTCTTCACAGCTCGCACCTGGAAAAAGTCATGAACGCTTAATGTATCACAATAACACACAAACAACACAGTTGTTACCAAACTGCAGTGTTTATTAAGGTGACAAGCTTAATGAATTCAATCATGGCGTCTCCACGTTCTCAGTGTGTTTCATCACTAATAACAAAACACGTTTTCCTTCATAACATACATGCACAACATGCACTCACAGGTCACTTTATTAGGTACACCTGTACAAGCAGTGTAATCCTGCTGTGAATTCTGCTTTTACAAAGTTATAATTTCTCAGTTTTTAATTTGGAGGTGCAAGAAAGACAATAAATCTACTGTATCTTTATTATTGATTATATGATAGTGGGCCATAGTGGGTGGCGTAGTTGCATTGGATTGCATTATGTTAAGAGGTGTTTTAAATGTTTTGGCTCCCCTACTTACGTAAATGAGGGATCCATAACATCAGTTGCTTGGACTGTATTAGGCAGTGTGCCTCATACAATACAATATTTCACTTCAATCAGTTTGAAATATAAATATTTCACTTAAGTTTATGTCTAACTGGCTAAATAAAGTTTTAAATGAAACATTTATTTAGAGAACTAGTCAAAGTAGTTGCTCAGAATGACTAATTTTCAGAATAGTGCAAATTAAATGGATCTTTCTTGTTAATTATTGATTAATTATATGTACAGATATAGATATACATGTACAGATAGATTTAGTTGCTTTAAATACTGTATGGTTATTTTAACAAATAACTCAACTTCATCATTTATTTTTTCATTACATTCTGTAATACCAGCCTGAATCGGCTCTTTACTCTAAAACATGCATTTGTTAATAAGCTTTACTTATTTATATTATGTTGTTAGTATGTTTGTTGGGAACTGGCAGTACATACAGTACAATACAATACAATACAATACAATACAATACAATACAGTACAATACAATACAATACAAAACAATACAGTAATCCAGTAAAATATAAATCATTCTGCATATTGACTGTGAGTAAGTATAATCCGATTGCAATACTTTGGTTATATGCAATGGACTGAATTTAAAAAGAGTGTTTAAGCTTTTACTTGTGGTAATGATAATTTTATAATTTAACTGGGAATTAATTAATATGCATAAGGGTACTTCTGCGTCTGCCACTAAGAATTTATGTTTTAAAGCAAAGTTTGGACAAATGGAACAATTACAGCAACTAAAATAGTTTTAATATGCATAAGGATACTTGACTGTTGTTTAAAGACACACTTGAAAAATTGCGAACATACCCTTTAAAGTAACATTAGAGCACACTTAT
>OMLM01011069.1:15177-29130 GCA_900302695.1 Helostoma temminkii
AATTAAAACGCAGTTTATTCCTCTGAGTAATAATATAACAAACATTTTGGGGACTCTGGGGTGGGTGGGGGCAACGGCCGGGTGCGTACGTAAAAGAAAGGGGGTACGTGGTTACGTCACACGCCGCGTTGGCTCGCACAAAGTGGTGAAAAGTTTTTAGACCCCCTCCTCTGTATGTTTTTGTTGGGGGAAAAGTTGTAGGTCGTGTGAATGTAGTAGGTAGGTCGTTTTTTCGCCCCTCGGTAACAGGGGGAATGCGAGTTTTTACTTTAGCGAAGCCTCAGAGCGAGCTTTTGAGCAGGGTTTTATCGCTTTACGTCCTCTGGCTCGGAGTGAAAACTTCACTGGCCATCATCGTTTCACCTCTACAGTTACCGTTTTAGCCACCTAGCTAGCTCCGCTGCTAGCTAAGCTAACTACCCCACAGAGTTAACGCTACCTCGCCTCATACTCTCTGTTTCTTGTGGTTACTTCCAGCTTTGAGGGGGGAAAAAGCAACCGTAGCGATGGCGGAAACCAAAATAATTTATCATATCGATGAAGAGGAGACGCCGTATTTGGTGAAGATACCTATTGCTGCCGAAAATATCACTTTGCTGGATTTTAAACAGGTCTTGAACAAGCCAAACTACAAATTCTTCTTCAAGTCTATGGACCAGGACTTCGGGTGAGTTGCAGTGATTTTTTTTTCTCCCTGTGTGGTTTGCATGCAAAATGAATAGGGCTAAAAGTTAGTTTAGTGCAAGATAAATGTTGCGACGCAAGTTTTAAAACTATAATTTAATGTTTGGTATTTTCCAATGTGGGGAAATATTAGCACCGATTTCAACACACACACAAAAAGGCTTATTTAATTCGAAAAAGTGTCACTTCAAGAAATCCTGTCACCGGCTTTCATATATTTGTCACTAAGAATAACTTAAGTGTGAGGCAGAATAGACTTGAATGAAACCAGCACATCCTTTATCACAAACTGCGAAGTTATAATGACTAGTGATGAATATCCAAGTGGCTCTATAGGTACTAAGAGCATGTAGGCTGGGACATTTCTCAGAAAACATCATCATTACAATGGGAGGCATTCCCTGTCCCTGCTGCTTTTCTTTAACCTAATCCTCATCCCTCCCTCCCTCCTTCAGTCCATCATCTTGTGAAATCCTCGCCTTTTCTTTCTTTCGGGACTGAAGCCAGGGTTTTGTCTCCCCTCTTTAACACTTTGGCCTGCCAGCCTTCCTTTCATTCCCTGGCTTCCTCCCTTCCTCTCCCCTTTCTCCCAGCCCACTCCTCCAGAAAAAAGCTGTCTCCTCTCCTCTATCAATTAATCTTTTTTTTTCCCTGTGTGTGTCTGCTGTGCATTTTCCTGCAGAGGAATGCATGTTTGTGGTTTATTCACCCAGTGAGACCCTTAGGGTTTCTGTTAAATGCATTGTAGTCTTGGATGAGTATTAAGGCTGGGCTATTTGCCTGTCTTACTGTGTGGATGCCACCTTTGGTAAGAGAGCAGCTAGATCAACTCCAAGACCAAGATGAAATGGCTTGAAGATGAGATGGCTTATTAATAGGCTTTTATAGAGCTGCTCTTCTTTATTTGAACATCATAACTGGCTTGTAGAGATTATTGTTTGAGAATATCAGTGGTAAGTGCCTTTCAAAAATACTAATGTGGTTTTTGGTTGTTTCAAAATATATCCTTACAAAATATGCACTAAATTATTTATTTACATACATTATAATTATTTACATTATGCAGTTCACAGTATTATTGAGCCACTGCCAGAAAAACAGCTGGGTGGAAATTTTTCAGGTGTCTTTTGTTTAGTCCACAGTTCAAAATGTCAAGATCAGTTTGCAGAAAATAAGGTGACCCTCACGCTTGTCAGGCTTTTTATTGCAAAAACAACTTTAACCATTAATTGTCAGCTATTTTAAATTAGTGTTTTCTAAGTGTCCCTAACAAACCGCTGTTACCAGTGAAAAACTATAGTCCTTATGGACACAGAAATGTATGTAGACTTTTCCTTTTAACACTCTAATAGTCTCCATCAACTGTTTTAATTTGACTCGTGTTAACACAATCACCAGCGTAATTTGCAATTAGCGGTCAAATTAGGAGCTTGTTCCTGTGTAAGCAGACAGGACGTGATTACTTTGTGCTTGTAAGCGAGCACACCGTGTTTGTCTCAAGCTGCAAACACCAAACTTTGTCAACAAAATAAAGAAAGCCTTTCAAAGAGAATATGAAAGTTACATTGTGCAGCCTGGCATCACACGCCCTCATTTTAAATTTCCAATTTAGTTCAGATGAAAAATTTCAAACATAGCTCTGAGTCAGCTGTCCAATCAAAGCAGGGACATTTTCCCCCCTCTCCGACTCAGGAGAGGAGTGTGTAATAGTGTGTGTTTTCATTTGCCCTGGTACGAGGCCAGCTGTCGGCGAGAGCTGTGTGTGGCAGTGGGGGGAGATCCGTGGAGCAGAGCAAGCCAGGGCCGGTGCTGGGAATCTGGGGCTGGACGGAGGCCATTTGCTGGGTGTCTGGGGTGTCCACAGGGAGAAGAAATGGGATAACGAGTGGGGTGGTGTTTGCTCACAGTTATTGAATATTCTGTGTAGTATTATTATTATTATTATTATTATTATTATTATTATTATATATTTTTTTACAGATACAATTAGCTGTGTTGGGAGGTGAGGAATTTAATGATAACAAGGAACTTGGAAAAGGGAAGTGGTGGTGAAATTGTCAGATTTTAGTAGATTTGACTGGACTAAAGGGCTGTTTGTGTGTTATTTGTATTTTAGAGTGCATTTGTGTGTGTAATGAGTCGTCTGTGGCCACTTGTTTGTTTGGAGGGCAGAGGAATGAAGACAATTACACTCTCAGGAGAAGAATGTCGCATTTGTTCGTCTGCCATCTAGATGCAGTGTCTTGCAGCGTGAGGCTGTACAAGAGAAATAAATCAGATGGAAGAATCGTTTGTTTGTTAACATCCAGAAACCATACACACGGTACTAAACGTCTAAGGCTTCCTGCTGCATCTTGCCACCAGTGCCCACAACAATCTGGCCATATGCTCACACTTGCCCACAAAACCAGCTCTCAACAGCTGCTTACGAAAGCCCAGTGGAGCCTGACCAAGTCTCACACAGCAGAGAAGGCACACTGGCAGAGGAGGCTGGAAAAAGAAAACTCTTAGAGGGGTTTGGAGCAGTCAAGTGTCCTCTCTGTAGCACTCACTGTGAGACACAGTGGCAGTCTGCTGGGGGGGGATTACACTGCTAGAGCTGAATGTTTGAATATCTGACAAACATGGTGGAGACTACAGAGGAGGGAAGAATAGCCAGACGGGTGTGTTGCCTTTAAGGAGCTTTGTCATTGTGGACACTAGGTTCCCACAGTGGCTGTTACTAAGGAGTATACTGGATTTACATGCAGATTGAGCTGACTAGTTGTATAATTTGCAGGGAGGGAGTTTGTGTGTTTTAGCTTGTTACTGTGACAGAAGAAATTCCTTAGCTTCTCTCGCAGGCCGCAGGAAGCAAGTAGTTTCATTTGTTGTGTGTTTTTTATGTCTCTGCTGATTCATGGCTTCATGCCTTGGATTCTAATGTGATTAGATCTGTATGTAATCCCAGTGATGTAGTTATACTTCGATTACAAATGGATTTTGTTGTAATGGAGGAAAGCTGAGGGATGGAATAGTTGTAAAGTTAAACTTTATCGATTCCACACAGGGGACTTGAAGACTTACTGGAAAATACATTGAAGCCAAAAGGGCCTAGTATTTTCAAGAGAGAGATTTTGATTACCCTGTCTTGCACGTTTGTATCTCCTATTATTATTCCTTTACTCGCTACGCCTCGTGTTTTTGCATTTGGATCTGGAATCCATCCGTAACGTGTTGATCTCTATGGCTGTGATAATCTAAGAAACAAGCTAATCTGAAGCTATGCTAACGTTAAAACTAAATCACCGGCTCCAACTCGGCCACTGGAGCTGATCACTGACACTCTGGTCAGTGCTTGTGATTACACTGGCTGTGCCACAACACGTCCCTGAAGTGTCTCTCCACTCTGCACCACTACACTTGCGGAGTCTAATTTTAAAGAAGTGGCTTCTGGCATGCTTATGTTTTGTGTTGTTGTATTGCTTTTCTCTCCCCAGGTGACTGTGGTTTTATAAATGCTGAATTGTTTCTAATCATGTGATTGGTTCTACTTTAATGTGCTGTAAACAAAACACAATCGTTTTCTACATACTTTTTTTGTCATTTAGTGCCTCCTACACACAATACACAGTGACCACCCTCACTGAAACCAAAAGGACTATTTCCCCAAGTAAGAACGCATTTGATCTGGCCTGTCTCCTGTTCTGCGCTGCATGTGTGAACAAGCAACTCTGGACAATGTTTGGACCTGATTCTCCAGAGATTGTCCAGAGTGCATATGTGAAATCGACTCTATGGAGGCTGATAAGCATTCACACTCATATTCACGCCTGCAGGCAATAGAGTCAATAGAGTCTCCAGTTAACCTAAAGGCCAAGCTGATCAGTGAACGTCTGTCAGGCTAGTAACTGTGGTATGTTCACACCGTTGCCACTAGTCAGACAGAACAGACTACGGCCGCCTGCTGGTATAGAGTTACTTCGAAGGCTACACAACAAACTAATCACCTCTGGTATCAGCTTGGTGTGTCATGTTTAATAGCACCAGTGCTAAACACTTCTCCTTGTGCCCTGCAGTGTTTTACCCTTCAAATACACACGTTTGAACTTTTAGAGATGTTGTGATAGTATTTATATTAGCAGTGTGCCATTTCCAAATCCATTGGTTCATACTTTTGTTTTGTTTTGGGTACTGACTTTTACAGCTACAGCATGTAATTCCCAGCTGTCATCACATCTATGACACTGTCTTAGCAAAGGTACATGACTTTGTGACAAAACATATTCACAGCCTGTTGTCAGGACGCTACAGCTGCTTCACCACTGATATTTGGACCGGCAGTGTCTCATTAGTTTAACAGCACAGTAGGTTCATGAGCATTTTACTCTTAAGTGAATCATATTACAAACAAAACAATTTTGGGGCTACTACTCCTGGAAAATTGAAATGAGGTGGTGGTGCCAAGTTTTATGTAAATTTTTAGATGTCATCAATAGTCTCCTGTTGTGTATTTTATTTTGTCACAGGCAGAAAGCTAACGACATCTCATTACAGTGTACTTTTCCAGTAATTGCAGTTTTTATAACAAAAAATGCTGCAACTGCAGTATATTTAAGTACTCGCATCATTACCTGCTGTCAGCAACTTCTCAAATGTAAGTACTTGTACTGAAAAAAGTGGTATTGGGACATCCCTAATTTAAAATAGACTTTTGTCCAGTAAATCCTCACTGTGTCCTTGTACCTGGCAGGGTGTATTCATTAAATACAAAAGGCTACATCGATTGGGTTACACATTTTAACTCACTCACTCACTCACTTGTGCTGATGTCGTATAAGCTGAAGTATTTCTCACCCAGAACCACTGCAGTCAGTTATATTGAGCCGAGTTGGCCACAATCTGATCCATAAAACATCTGGTACCACATGTAATAGAAATAAAGCACATGAACGAGAACAGCTTTCAAAACATATTTTAGTCATATTTTACTATTAAGCCTAGCGCTCGATTTAGTGCAGCCATGTTGTGGGCACAACTTGGTATATTTTATGTGAAGTGTCAGTAATGTAAACTATTTAATTATCCTGCCGTTTGACTTTTTCTCTACTAGTGCTTGTGAGTTTAATCTTTCTTGTTGTCCTGTCCGCACATTACATACCACACCATAATATTATGAAGGCAGAACAATTTATACCTGCTACACCTCAGTCTTTCTCTGTTTTTCAGGGTGGTGAAAGAAGAGATTTCCGATGATGGTGCCAAGTTGCCATGTTTCAACGGCAGAGTGGTGTCATGGGTAAGAAATAATAAACCTGTTGCTTATTTCTAATAAAAATGGGAGTGGGAACTATCCAGATTTCACTGGTGACCATTGTTCTAAATCCATAAATGACCCAATTTCAACAACCTCCCACTAAGGTTTGTCTGAAAATGTCATGCCTTGGCTTTAACCTTAAAAGTCAGCCAAAATTATCAACCCAAGGCTGTTTTCAGAAACCGCTTTTCCTTTTCCCGTGCATTCTCCAAGACGTCCCTCACTAATGATCTTCTCTCACAAGAAGCAATAAAACTGAAATTAACTTCAGATTTCAGTCATTTAATTTGCATATAAAATTGCAGCACCATCAACTCTTCCGAGTTCTGGCTTGTGCCTGGGGGAGTGCAGGGTCAAATGTTTCTTGGGCTAAATAAATAATAAATTCTGTAGACACAGGAGCCTGAACTATTGAAGCCGGCTTAAACATGAGGAAACAGACTGAACAGATCTATGAGGCTTTAGCCACAGTGAGTCACTGTAGCCAATGACGTGTACAGATAAACTGGCTAAACTCTACATAAGTTAAGCCCACCCTTTATAAAACCTGTCCTTTTTCTGAGGAAAGAGTTCATTCTAAAAAAAAAAGGAGACCTGCCTCTGTCATTTGGAAATAGTTAGACAACTAATCAGCTGTGAATAAAACATTTGAAGTTGTGTGCGAGTTGTCAGAATCCCAAACCAACAAAGGGTGGAAATGTGAATCGAATTAGGTCCACCATCTCTAGCACAGACCGCACCAAGAGGCTAATGGCAGATGTTTGAGCAACAGACAGCTTAAATTTTCAGAAGAGTTTGGTGACAGGGCTTCAGGTGAACGATTAAAATGGAACCTAGATACTGCTGTGAAGCAAATATTATATTCTGTTTTTAAGTCTACCGAATGGGTTTAATTTAGTATTTGATGATTGTCTGGCTCGTGGACAAAAAGATGTTGTTCATTTGTGCTATTTTCATATTGTTGCGGTAATATTGTGAAATGGCGCGTTATGGTTTTAAATCTATTACACATCCCTACCACTCAGCATGATGTAGTCCAGCACAGCAGCACCTCAAACTCAGTAATAAACACGAGTTCATGGCAGAGCTGTTGTACTGAAGTGAACTGTATTGTATAGAACCTGTACCTAATAAAGTGGCTGTATGGTAAATTAAATAAGGCCTAAGTTTTTATTCTGAAAAGTTGCTTTATTTTTTGTGGAACACGTGCAGACAGACACGGTGATTATCTGACAATACAACATGTGGTGTTTCAGTCACGAGGAAGGCAGTTGTTTCTCTCATCTCTCTTCATCGATACTCACATGTGCTGAGCTACACACTTGTTAGCAGTTACAGTACAGTGAGCTGCCAGGTACAGTTTTCATACTTTCCAGTCGTTATACCCCACCCAGCAGTTTACATTTGAATAGAGACAAAAACACGGGGACTTGGCCCAGATAAGCAGGTTTGAGGCCGAAGCATCTGTTAAGTGCATAAGAACGAGGGAAGGCATTTAAAGAGGGGGGGGAGACAAAGCTCAGAGACCAGAGGGACTGTTATGTGATCTGCAGGCCAAGACGGATGGAGGGATCCCAGAAGAGGAGTGTTTCATAGTAACGCAGCCATTAGAGCTGGGAGTGACTCACTAAAGAGCATGAACGTCAGCCTTTTGAAGCTGATAGACTCCATTTGGTTGAATTATTTGGATGGGTAGTGCTAAGCTTCTTCATCTTAACTCAGTCAGCGCACCTAATGTGCAAAGGCTGTTGAATTGTTCGTGTATATGCAGACATTATCAAGTGGTCTGCAGTGATTTGGTGATTTAAAAATGAAAGGATTTTTCCAGCTTTAGTTGAATTTATATTAACCCAGTACGTCCAGACTCTTTGCCCAACTGGTTCTTCTCTCCCACTTCCTCTGTATGTTTTTATGGTTCATGTAACTGGATGCTGTATGGCATTCATCCTGACTGTTGATGTGTGTTACCTTTGTGTGTGTGGGCACTTCTTGTTGTATAATGAAGAGAGACGGGTTAAGTGTAGGATAACGTTTCAGTATGCCCTTGAGACGTCCATCTGAAAAGAGTACAGTGTTTGTGTGTCAAAGTAATTGACATCTTACCCGTTTTTCCTTTCTCTACCTCCTTTCAGTCCTCTTTTCTTCTCACCCTCCCTTTGAATTTGTGCCACTTCTTGTCCACTCCATATATCCTGTCTTATTACCTTTTAACTGGTCTCTCTCTACATATTGAATCTTTCTTCTCATTTTGTCTCTAAATCTTATTAAGTTTTTCCTCTCTTTTCAGTTGGTGTCTTCAGACACACCAGCAGCAGAGCCTCCAGTGGCGGTGGTTCCCCCCGTGGAAACGACTAGCCAGCCTTCGCCCCCTCCTCCGCCCCTGCCACCCCCTCCTGCGGAGAGGACTGGGGGCATTGGGGACTCCAGGCCACCCTCCTTCCAGTAAGCAAAGCACATGCTCTTACCTAAAGACATCACAAGGCCGAAAACCTGAGCACAGGCTGCACATTTCACAAATGATTGAAAATCACACTTGTGCTTCTCCAACAGCTGTAATATCATTATGGTCTCTTTTCCTAAATATCTTATGCACTCCCAGTATCGGCTTACGACAAGAATAGCAGGAATACTACAGCTCATTTGAATTTGATCTTAGCAGGGGACGCCCTTGTTTTTATTGTGACAAACTCTGAGGAGAAGCTTCAGAAACACTGAGCTCATAGAAACTCTATTAAAAAATGTTAACAAGCTTAAACACGTTATATTTTCCTGCTTTTTAGGCATTTGGCATCTCTACAACAAATTTTAACAGTTTTCATGTCATTTAGATCACTTTATCCAAAATGTGTTAAAATTTGAAGGTTTAACATTTTTAAACGGGTTTTAGCCATTTCAAAGTTACAAAGCAATGAACTGTGAATGTAAAATACATAATGTAATATTCACAGCAAACAGTCAACTGATGTATATATCTAGCAGACATGAAGCAACATTGTCATTCACATGGTGTCATGTTTCTGTAAACATAAGTCTTATATTCATCTCTAGTCCCATTTTAGAAATATGTGCCTCTTGTGCTGCTAAAAGTTCATAAGCTTGTATCTGAAGTTATCTGTCTGCCATGCTATACAGATACGCACTCCTTTTTGTTTGGAAATAATTAGAGCAGTAAGAGTGAACCAAAACTTTTAGCTGTTGGCTAAAAGAAAAAACAAAACAGTAAGTTGAAAAAGGCATAGAAACCTTTTAGGATTAAAGACTATTCTCTTTGGGTTTGTCAAAAGCAACCATTCTTCATTATGCAAAATCATTTGATATATTGTTAGTATAAATATGGCTGCAGTAAAGAACAATCTCTGTAACAGACTAAAATGTGACGAAACCTCTAGTGTCATTTTGAAATGGTCTCAAAATCCAGTTCTGCAAGTTTAAAAGTTTTGTCTCAGTTCGTTAAGTGTGTCGTCTGGAGTTTGGTTTAAAGGTCATATAAAGTTCACACCTATCAGCACAACCATCCATTATGGCTACAGAGCACAGATTCTTTTTCTTATGTTTGGATTTCATCCTCTCTGTCTCCTTTGGCTTCAGGACAGTGGCTTGGTGGTTTTGAATCCAATTCTAAATTAAACTTGTTTCTTGTTAACTAAATGTGTGGTTGGCAGCCAGTGGGAAAATTAACCATGTTAGTTATTTCTTTCCATGCTCTGTATGGAGTTGGATCAACACTCATCACTCATTCTGGAAAATGTCTGCTGAAGTTTTTTTGTCACTGAGCTGTCACCAAACCATTTCCTCTTCCTGACTGTGCAGTTAGAATATTTGTTAGTGTCCACATGGGGCTGAAATCTGCTGCCCCATGTAGACCGACTGGAACGCTTGCATGTTGCTACATGCAAATTGGCCTCTGACAGTATGTTCCCACAGAGTCTTGCCTCTTTTTACTCTTTTTTTCTGAATGACGGAGACAAAAGTGAATTGTTGCAAGGAGAAAGCCACCTCTCTCCAAAAAGAACATCTGCTCTCCATTTGGACAAAAGAAAGAAGGCCATCGGAGGAATGTTCTGTGGGTGGACTAGTTCAAAGAAAGTTTTGGCTCGAATCAGAAACGTTATAATTGGTGATCACCAAATAAAGTGTTTCAGCATAAGAACTTTATCCCACCTGGTGGTGGAGGTGGTAGTATCATGATTTGGACCTGCTTTTTTGCCTCTGGCTTTACATCATTGGTGGAGCTATGGGTTCTGAGTTGTACAGGACAGGATCCATCTGTGACCTGAAGCTCAACACAAAGTGGGCTATGTTGCAACCATGCAACAAACACACCCTAAACACACAAATCATTTTTACCAGGAATGCATGACGCAAAAGAAATGTAATGATTTGAAAAGTCCTGACTTTAATTCTATAGAGATGATGTGGAAGGCCCTGAAGCAGATGGGTCAGGCAAGAAAGTCAACCAGCTTCCCTGAGCTGAAGCTGTTCTGTAAAGAAGAGTGGACTAAAATCCCTCTGAGCCAATGTGCACGGCTGAAAAGTTGAATTTTGTGTTTCAAAAGGTCATATTTGTCATATTTGAGCCTGAAGGCACTGGTTTCCATTCTTGTGCTACACACACATTTTATATTGGTTAATTAGCCACAATAAATAAATCAGTAAGTGTAATTTTTGTCTGATTTGTTTAACTAAGTTCCCTTGACTCTGATTTAGAACTCACAAGAAAAGTTGTAACATTTTCTTATAGGTGATAAACATTTAATAAATGCTGGGAGAATGGATCCTTGCTGAGCGTTTCTAGTGATAGAAATATTGATCAGACTTTTAGCTGAATCATTATCGGTTGTGCTGTAATCTCCCTAATCCTCTTATACAATCACACTGGGTGACACAATTTATAAGAACAAGAACAATGTGTTGAGCAAGTGATCCCGCACACCACACCTATCATTTATGCTAAATAGTTACATGTTCAAGTCGTGTTTTGCTCTAATTCCACTTGTGCTCCTGCTTCTTCTTTTACAGCCCCAATGCTACAGGCAGCGTTGAGACATTGGATGACCAGACTGAAACAGAGTCTGTAGTTTCCTTCAGGAGAGAGAGACCTCGACACAGAGACAACATGGAGCAGCACGGTGAGAAACAGCAGAGCACGGCTCTGATGAAAAACGGTCCTCTATGACGGTGTTCCATCAAGATTTGGGACTCTGCCAACATCCAAACAATGAATAGGTTGTGATATAATCAAGGAATGTTGAGAAGTGAGGAATGTGTGTGATCTATTGAAACAAAAGTAAACACTGACCTGAGCTAACATGAAATTTCAAGTTGAATGTCAACTCATGTTTATTGGGCTTCTTCCGTGGTGTCCCAGGGCCTCGTATAAACGGCCAGAGTCGTCTGGAGCGCCACCTGGCAGGATACGAGAGCTCCAGTACAATCATGAGCAGCGAGTTGGAAACTACCAGCTTCTGTGACTCTGAGGACGACGACACCATGAGCAGGTGAGGGACGGATAAAAGAGAGGATGAGCTGAGAAAGATTTTGAGTATGTTTTGGTGCTTTGGAAAGAGGAGTTGAACCAAGAAATGCAGACACCTGCATTTTATAGAATCAGCTTTGTTTGAAATCTGATTGATTTTAGAGACACTCAAGAGGGTGAGACAGGATACATACAGTAGGTAATTCTGCTGTATAAGTACATTTTATATTTTGGCTGTAAGTGCTACAGATAGTTACAATTTACAGTTTTTTATTTACCAACTATTTTGGTCAGCTTTCATAGTAGATGATGCCAGTTGAATTAAAATATCATCTCCATCTGGGTGTTGGCTCCACATACCGTTTTTTTTTTCCCTCGGTTTGAATGCTCCTGCTGCCTTGTTGAATTTTTCTCTTAATCAAATTACTGGCAATGGTTTACCAGTTTTATTTTGATTAAAAGAGAGGAGGTTTAACTTAGAAAGTATCTCAGTGTTTTGGCAGAGGAGATGGTTTATCAAGGAATTCAGACATCTACACTACCATTAAAAATGTAGACACCTTCTCCTTCAATATTTTTTCTTTCTTTTTTATTATTGTAGATTAATACTGACAACTAAGAACATGTATGGAATCATGCAGTGAACAAAATAAGTGTTAAACAACCCAGCATATGTTTTATATTTTTGATTCTTTAAACTAGGCAGCTTTTGTTATGATGACAGCATTGCACACTCTTGGCATCCTCTCAGTCAGCCTCATGAGGTAGTCACTGGCATGATTTTCCAGCAGTCCTGTTCCAAAGGTGTCCCAGATGTGTCTCTCCTGTCCAACTCGTCCCAAACCCCAATTGAATTTCGAGCCAGTGGTTGTGTAGACCAGGTTATCTGATGAAGCACTACATCACTCTCCTTCTTGGACATAGATTTAGAGGTGTGTTTGGTGTTCTGTCGCAAAACGAGTAA
Organism: Helostoma temminkii; assembly: GCA_900302695.1. NCBI lineage: Eukaryota > Metazoa > Chordata > Actinopteri > Anabantiformes > Helostomatidae > Helostoma > Helostoma temminkii. The sequence continues at coordinate 27,598 of OMLM01011069.1, forward strand.
TGGTCCCACTAAGTACAAACCAGAAGGGAAGGCATATCGCTGCAAAATGCTGTGGTATCCATGCTGGTTAAGTGTGCCCTCAATTTTAACTTTGTCACCAGCAAAGCTCTGCTTCATGCTACACATTCAGGAATTGTCTGTTCACGCTCTCTACATCTAATAAAGACACAGTGGTTAGAACCAAATATCTGGACTTTTCGGACCAAAGGATCTTCAGTTCTTAAAGTAGTGATGGTTTGTCTTTTCTCTTTACTTTCTAGCCATAATATGAACTTGTACAGTAGTTATAGTAGCGCTAATGGGACTGTTGACTGTACACATCCTTCCTCATGATCTAAAAGGCATTAAGAAGGCAAGATTAAATCTTAATATTATTTTTAGACAAAAATGACTTGATTATGGGTTATTTAACTTGTTTTTGTTTACTACATAATTTCATATTCTTTTATAATTTTACTGTCTTCAGTATTGATGTACAGTGTTGAAAATAATAAAAATAAAGAAAAATCACCCAAGGTCCAAATTTTTAACAGTGTAAATGTCAAAAGTGTAAATTTTAATATGTTTTATATATATATATATATAGATAGATAGATAGATAGATAGATAGTGAAATATGTCAAATTTAAAAAGAACATAATCGTGATTATAGTTGGGATTTAATTCATAATGTAATGTTTTGGTTTCTATTATTTGCACTTACCATGCAGTTACCGAACTTAAGAATTAATATTTTGGTTAATAAACAACAACATTATTATTATTATTATTATTATTTTGTTTTTATAGTCTATAGTGATTTATACTTGTTGACTTATGTAGCAGAGGAGTTATTTCATTAAAATATCTCTGGGAATGCATACAGGGTTTTTTTATGTCCCCAACCTGAATGGTTTATCTGGCTTATTCTTACTTTTATTACTTTACAAATTATCATTTGTGTGTGCCACAGCCTCTCTCTTTGTTTCTTCACATACTGAGACTGAAATATGATTCATCTATAAACAAGTTGCCTTTAAAAAGAACTGGGCTGAAGCACTAGTCTCCCTGTTAGCTGATCTAGCCTTTGGGGTGACAGCAACAAGTCTGTTAAAAGTTTATAACCTGTCACCTTTTGTTGACCCTTTGTTAAACTTGTAGGTTCAGCAGTGCAACAGAGCAGAGCACAGCGTCTAGACTTCTCAAACGGCACCGCCGACGCAGGAAACAGCGTCCTCCGCGTCTGGAGAGGGTACATACACATAGCTCTGACAACATCTTTTGTATTTATTTTGCTGTTTTTGATTTGACTGCTACAGTTCAGTTCAAACTGCTGTTTTTCATGCATGCAATAACCCAACTCAACTTTATAGAGTGAAACCGATCTCAGAGAAAGTATTTTTGTATCTCATAATCTCATAATCTCTGGTATTCTCCAGGCCTCCTCCTTCAGCAGTGTGACAGACTCCACAATGTCCTTGAACATAATCACTGTCACACTCAACATGGGTCTGTACATTTCTCATGTATTATTGAACTCAAGTGTTTCTGTGA
>OMLM01011070.1:4508-26905 GCA_900302695.1 Helostoma temminkii
TTTTTATTATTTAATACAAAATCAAAATCAATCAATCAGTAATAAAAAACTAAAATAATAATAATAATGAAAATAATAATAATAATAATTCGATTTCTCTAGTCAGCGACTATATGTGGTTTCTCTAGTCTTCTATATCTGCTGTATTCAGATTCAAATTTCTGTATTAACAGTTATATAACCATTAACCTTCTTCTGAACATGAATTGTCCTAAACATGAGGCAATGCAAAAACAATGCAAATAGCGAGAAGCAAATAAAAAAACAATGACCCACAAATAGCGGTGCGACCCTATAATTGGTCCGGGTTACCAGGGACTGTTATTGCCGATGGACAGGTGTCGTTATGTGACTGCAGACTACATTAGGCTATATATATATATATATACCTGTATGTATGTATGTATGTATGTATGTATATGTATAATGTCCCGCTGGGCAGCAACTTAAAAAATTTTTTTTTTAAGGGGCACACTGGGCCGCACTAACATTAAACTTTCATATTAAGGCGGGGGCAAACTATCGTCCCGCGGGCCGCAATTGGGCTGCAAGTTTGAGGCCCCTGGTCTATGGGCTGCTGAGATAAAAGTAAAATTTTTTGGAGCATGTGTTCTGTTACATCTGTCGTTAAAGTAACACACTGCATTTCATAAAAAGAACATCATATCAACAATCAGAAATGGTGATGGCCGGGCGCTGTTTTGCAGCTTTACAACCCAGACAACTTGCCAATTGATGGAACCATGAAATCTGAGCTGTACCAGAAAATTCTGAAGAAAAATGTCCAGCCATTAGTTTGTGGCCTCAAGCTCAGGTTCACTTGGGTTATGCAGCAAGATCTGAAACAAGGAAGTTAACCTCTGATTTGCTCAAATAAAAATTAAGGCTTTAGGGTGGTCTAGTCAAAGTCCGGACTTAAATCTGATAGATATGCTATGGCATGACATCAAACAGGATGTTCATGCTCAAAAACCCTCCAGTGGACCAAAATTCCTCCTCAGTGATGTGCAACACCCATTGGCAAATGCTTCATTGCTGTTGTTGCCCCAAGGGGGGGCACAACAGTTATTAGGTTTAGGGGACAATTCCTTTTTCTCTTAGGGTCAGGTGGGTTTGGACAGCCTTGTTCCCTTAATAAATGAAATCACCATTTAAAAACAGAATTTGAAGTTACTCAGGTTATCTTTTTGTAATAATAAAATTAGTTGAATGATCTGAATCATTTAAGTGTGACAAATATGCAAAAGAAAAATCATGAAGGAGGCAAATACTTATTGCCTTTTATTTGCCCTTTTAGTGTATATAAATAGTCATACCTGCTGAAAAATTAACCCAGTTTACCCAGAAAAGAGTAATCAGGTTTTTTTTAAAACCTCACGCATATCTGTTCTGATCTATCATCAGGCCTCACTAAATTACAGATATTGTGTCGATGACAGTTTGGCTGTTCAGCCTTCAGGAGCCAAATGAGGCTTTTTGCTGATTTGGGTTTAGAGATGTAATAGGATATGTGTAATGCAATGCATAACTTCAAAGGCATTCAACTTTTTTATCAACAGGCCTTTGATAAAATAATACTGTATACAGAAACATTCTGTGCCCATACCATGTTTTGAATAAGTTTACCTAATTACTGGTTTGGTTTGGAAAACTTTAAATTTCCTTTAAATCCAAAGGAGCTGAGTTAAAAAAAAAAACTCATATTAAAATATTTTGGCATCTGACTGAATATGTAGCTACTATATTCTGTTCTGTAATAACCAGCTTTGTGTAGAGCTAAGACTATATCATTATCATTGGTCCTGGGTTTTGCCAGGCCTTTTCTGATTATCAGATGCAACAAATGACGTCCAATTTTATTGAGCAGTTCGGCTTCAATGATGAAGAGTTTGCTGACCAGGACGATGTTGTGGAGTGAGTACTCATCCTGCTTCGTTGGGCTTGCTGTTTAAACATTGATTTGTAACTCTGAAGAGACAGACCACTTAAACATTAAAAAGCTGGCAGTGTGGCTTTGTTATTTCATTCTTACTTCATTGCATAAATGTCTTTCTAGTTGCCTTTAACTAAAAAGCACTTTCTGAAAATTTTTATTATCTGGCCCATTATCACAGTGTGAGTATTGGTTGATTTCTTTCTTACTGACGTTATCAAAATTTTTTGTTATATGACTTTACATCACAGTTCCAAATTGCTACAGTAAAGATCAGTAACCAGGCTTGAGTGAACCATTTGCTCAGAAAAACTTCATATGGCACAATAAATACAAAATGTGAATTGAAAAAAGGACACCATATCCAGCTTTTGTGTTGTTGTGTACTGTCTCTTTGTGGATTCTTTGGAATGAGCTGGGTTTGGGGCTAACCTCTGCAAAGGTTGTGGGGTGTTGGATATTACTGGTCGTTAATCAAGTATTTGAAATGTCTGCTTTCACTTAAAACAGTGTGTAGAGTGAAAAAGAGCATTTTCTTTCTACATACATGTACAGCTTTTGGGCTTATCATTATCAGTCTCTTGTATAACACAGAAATTGGGCTGGGTGAAATATATAGCAGGTAATGCTTGTTACTTCAATTGTTTGACAAAATGATTTAAAATCATGGTGTCATTAACAGTTTGATGCATGCATATATTTACGACAAATCTGGAATATGCTCACTCTATATTAGTTTTACTAAATTACTACTGTAGTAATAATAACTAGCAATATTAGATCCAAAAGCAAACCCAACACACAATAGTTTTTCTTTTATTTGTTAGATGACTGAAAACATCTGTCCTAATTAGGTTAACAGTGCAAACCATAGTGATCATATTTATTAAATGAGGAGTCAAATCAGGCTGACTCTGAGTACTGACTGCATCCAGCTTCAGTAAAAAATAATGTTGCCCTGTAAGGATGCAATGGTAAAATAACTATTCTGTCTTAAATTTCCAGTTATTTCTAGACAGTACCCTTTGCTGCCTGTGGAAAGATAATAAAAAAATCACAAGGCTTTACAAAATTTTATTTAGTGTTATTTATTGTTTTAGAGTTTAACAACTGTGCAATAGATTTTAGCAAATGTTTGACCAGTTCTCTTATGTATAGCTTAAAAAACTGGCTGGAAGAACATGGGACTTCAGTCTGACAAACATCCACCACTGTATAGTAGTGCTAATTAGAGCAGTTCTCTCTGTCACATGGTGCCAGGATCTGCAGCTCCTACTATTTTGTAATTGTCACGGTGATTAGAATGTGTTTGTATGTGTGTTAAATAGATATATTATTATGTGATGGTGTCTAGCTGTTTCTACAATTCTTTCCTCATTCAAAATCATCACGTGGATAAATTTATATTACCTATATCTTATCTACCTTATCTTTTGAAGCACATTAGGCTGATACAGGTTGGATATTTTTCCAGTTTTTATAAAAGCACAAGTTGGAAGGCAGATGATAAAGGGAGTATTTGAGAATTCTGCACTGTAACATGTTTTCTTTTGGAAAGATTGAAGCTGCTGTATTTGTCAAAATGTTTCCCTGAGGTTCTTTAATGTCTTTCAGTGACAAAACCTTTTTGGGTATTTTATTTTTGACAGACCAAAAAGCTATCAATAGTCTAAAGTCTTAAAAGACCTGAATTGTGATTCTTCTGTGGTTCAGTTTTTCACCCAGCCCTATTTTGTAGATTAAAGTGAGTGATTGTGAAAAGTGTGAATAAAATGTAAAGTCAGCAAATTAATCAATTATGTGAATAATCATTATTTGCAACCCTAAAGCATATACAGCTTTAGTATAGAAGAGTGAACTTTTTGGAATACATATTTTTCAACTTTGGCAGAGCAAGGTTAATAGTTTCACTCTTTTTATGTGGGTTCCTTGTAATCCAAATGTTTTTTTGTTTGTTTGTTTGTTTGTTTTTTTTACTAGAAATCTGGCATGAACTGAGAAAAAGTTAAGCTTTTTACAAGAGCCTGTCTGCTTGTTTGTGTAGCCATGTGGATGCCTAACGACAATAACTAAAGTCTGTTCTTTTTAATATTGCAGTATTCCCTTTGATAGAATATCAGACATCAATTTTTCACTGAATACAAATGAAAGTGTAAGTACTTTGATTAATATTGAATTCATACATCAATGAGCAGAGAAAATAAAATGTGGTGTTGTTAATATGGCAGATCTAATATTTTCTGTTAACATTTATCTAGAATATCACAGAGTGTACATAAGATCTAGAGAATGAGGCAACCTACTTTTGAACCCAAAGTCTGAAGCAAAACACACATCTAGACAAAACATAGAAACCTACGCAAATCAAACAGAGGGGGACAAATGTCCAGTAAAATGTAGTCTTGCATGAATATGCTGTAATTTATTTCCATTGTGTTGGCTCTGTTTGAGGTCTGCAGTGGAGCTGCTATGTAAATACCAATAAATGTTTGCTTCATGACAGGCTGGCCTTAGCTATGTATGTGCAGTTGCTGTATAAACCGTTTTTCTTGTGTGCCCATTGTGTGTGTGTCTTTGCCTAGGCAAATATAGCTTTGTTTGAAGCACGTTGTAAGGAGAAAATCCAGCAGTTTGAAGATGCTGGTTCAGATGAGGAGGATATCTGGGATGAAAAAGATGTTACATTTGCACCAGAGTCACAGAGACGTCACAGGTCAGCTAAACAGACATTTAACTTTGGAATGACTAACTTCCATCTTCCTTCTCTACTTTCAATTGCAGAGCCTGCCATTTCAAAGCATTTAGCATGCTTCTAATTTAAACACTGCGTCTAAGTAGCCTTTGCAGCCAACAGATTGTTCCATTATCAAAGATAATGGAGTAATTTAACAGATTTTGGGCTTATCAATATCAGTCTCTTGTGTAACACAGACATTGGACTGGGTGAAATATACCAGGATATACTTCTTACTTTAATTGCTTGACAAAATGATTTAAAAAGGTGTTATTAATAGTTTGATGCATGCATATATTTATGACAAATCTGGAATACCTTCATTCTATATTTGTACTACTACATTACTACTGTAGTAATAATGACTAGCAATATTAGATCCAAAAGCAAACACGGCACAGACAATAGTTTTTCTTTTGTTAGAGGACTGAAAACATCTGTCCTAATTATGTTAACAGTGCAAACCATAGTGATCATATTTATGTATTATATATTTATTATATTTATATTTATCAAAGATAATAGAGTAATGTATACAGTCATTGACTAATTTTCAGCTGACTGCTTATTTAGTCAGCAGAAGAGTGGATAATAAGTTAAACTGCTTTATAGGAGGATGTTATCAAAATTTCTCTCATTCTTGAGTCCCACCCACCCACTACACAGTGTGCTGGTTGATCAATATTAAGTGCTTCACAAAGAGCCAAAGGAGATCCTTTCTCCCAGTGGCCAATACACTGTTCAGCTTCTCCACCTAATGTAAGGGGGTAGAGGCCTGACAACATCATCATAATCATTATTCATTTCATCACTGTTTCATCACTATTTTCCGGCCAGCATCTCACAACATTTCTTAGAATTGCCAAGCAATTGAAATGTGAATCTCTCTCTGTAGCATCATGTGTATTAAACTTCTCAGTATAAGAAGGTGAATTCATGTGCTGATTAGATATAACCCGTGATCTCTGTATTTACATTAGGAGTTCAGGCAGCACAGACAGTGAGGAGAGCACAGACTCAGAGGAGGAGGATGTGAAAAGAGATCCATTTGAAACTTCCAACCCCAGTACAGATGACAGAATGGAAGTTGACACAGGTTGGTGTACTCACGAGAAGTACCTATCTATCCAAGAACAGAATAACAAGTAGATTCAAGTAAGAACATTTGTTTGATTTTTTTGCCTGCAGTGGTTTTAGGATTCAAATTGAAGAGAGCTTTTATTCCAATCATAATTGTTCATGATTAAATACATTTAGGATGTGGGTTTATGACTTTTGGTATAATTATTATCATTGTTTTACTTTTGACTCATTTTACATATGTTTTAAAATAATTACTTTTTTAGGTCCAGTGTGGACTGCAAACTTTGATGACATCCCCATGGACACAGGAACATCCACAGCTCCAAGCATCAGCCCCAACATATCTGCTGCCTCCTCTTCTTCCATAGAAGTGCCCTCTGAGACAGCATGGAGTTCCTCTGCTGCTGCCACCTCTAACTCTGAAACAGGCTGGGCCGATTTCTCCAATTTCACCCCTGTCAGGTAGGACATCTTGACAAACTGGTTCCTTTTCTGTTGAGGCTTGTGCAGTGTTGCAGCAGTTTTTTTGGATGTGGTTCTTTGAATACAAAAGTGTGCTTCTTTAACACAATATGCCGTTTTATTTAGCCCCAGGGATCCTCTGAGATGCAACTCTCCTGTTGCAATGGAAACCAGCATAGAAACAATGGACCCTCTGGGGGTCAATGCCCCCATGCACGCTGAAGGTGTGTACGTATGAATGTCCATGTTGACAAAAAATGAGGCTTAAGTATATCATATGATCTTGAAGCACACACAAAGGCTTCCTGTAACATTCATATATATTAGACCGTAACCTGGACACACTTTGACATGGACTTTGACATTTGCAAATATGTGTGATTTCACTACAGTCAGACTGCAGGTCTGCAGGAGTGGTTGTTCACACTATTTTTTTTCTCCCCAAGTCCCTTATGCCAAAACACTCATTTTCGGGTGGAAAAGGTCAGATTACCTGCAACCTGACTCTTGAGACTGAGGTTTAATGGGAAAACATCGGATGCATATCCAATTGAATTCAGTTCAATTAAGGTTTATTTATAAAGCGACTTTTACAACAAAAGTCATCAAGGCACTTTATAGTGTAAAGTTTAAGACCTTACAATACAACTAAAATAATACCAAAAAAACCAACAAATCCCCCTTGATCAAGCACTAGGCAACAGTGAAGAGGAAAGAAACCTCCAGCACAACCAGGCTTAGACTGCCTGCCTCGAGTTCCTCAAGCAGGCTAATCTATAGCAGCGTAACTAAGAGATGGTTCAGTGTCACCTGAACCAGCTCTAACGACAAGCTTTATCAAAAAGGAAAGTTTTAAGCCTAGTTTTAAAAGTAGAGATGATGTCTGCCTCCCATTCCACATTTGAAAACTCTGGGAACCACAAGTAGACCTGCACTCTGAGAGCGAAATGTTCTGCTGAGATGATATTTTGGACCACATATGAAAGTGGCCCTGGTCTGAGTTGAAAAAATCTGATTTCATGTTTTTTTTTCTTTTTGGTTGTCAGATTTGGGCCACTATTGTCTGCAATGTGATAGTTTGTCTTTTTACAGCAAAAGTGACATTAGGGAATGAATGTCATGATAGCTGTCTGGGTAGCTGTAGTTGTAAAGTGCAGAAACAGCTTTAACGACTTGGCCTTGGTCAGATCTGGCTAATATTGTTGCCCTTCCTTAACCCCCTTCAGACTGTGATGGCTGGTTGGGAACCAGTGTGGCCTCTCCTTCATCCACCTCATCTAAAGATTGTGGGAAAGTAGAGAAAGAAACAACATGTTGTGAGCAGCGCAGCATCACAGAGACGGTCATCAACGGCTCCATGAAAGAAACAGTCAGCCTCACTGTTGATGCCAAGACTGAAACTGCTGTCTTCAAAAGGTTCGCCAAACACACCTAGACAGAAAATACATATGTGTATTATTGCAGTAGCAATTTCAGCAATAGAATCTTAAATGGAATCCTCTGGAATGCTGTTATATATAATGTTTTTAACAGTGTGGCTACATGTAAGGATTTGTCTTAGTGTTGTCACATCTCTGTAGTAAGTAGACAGCGTAAAGTAAAAGCAGTTTACGTTTTAAACTGACTACTTAAACAGATTGATAAGGGATTTAAAAATATTTGAGTTCAGTAAGTGGATTTAATGCTTGATTTTGATTCAGTTGACTGTTTCCAAACCCCCATTCTGAAAAGTCTAAATGGCTTAATATATTGCTTCTCCTTCACTGCCCCAACACAACCCTATCTAAGACCAGTGACCATACAGATCAGTAGGCCTTTGTTGCAAAAGTGGTTTGAAAAGTCTGTTTCAAGATTCTGATATTTTCTCATCCATAAAAGTTTACCATTATTCAAATTAATCCATTTGAAGCTGAATAAAAAGCTGTTCAGCACATATTAAGAAACTGAAAAGGTTTTTATAGCCGTTTCAGTTGTATAATTTGTACTATTTTATATAGTCTCAGCAATGTGTCTATAGTTAAATATCTCACTTCAGTCCACAGCATGAAAAGAATTTGTCCTCTGTCCTCTGTCCCCATATTGATACTGCATTATATTGTCTGTCTCAGTAAATAACAACTGTGTGATGAATTGAGCAACACTTACAACCTGAGCTTCCCCTCTCTCTCTTGCTGTGCGTTGTGGGTGTTTTCTTCAGAGTGTTGAAATCTTATCGGTATGTACAGCCAATCAGAGATCAGCCTGCAGCCGTGATGTAGTCTTGTCATGTCAACCACCAACTTTTCTTTCCCAATTTTGATCTTCTTTGGTTTTGGCTCCTTGTTTGTTTCTTCATGATCTCCATTCTGCATGTGTTTCTACCAGAACTGTTGTCCGAATGTGGTCTTAGTTGATTCGGTTTTAAAATGGCTTTGACCTAACAGGCCAAACCACTGAAAGAACCATTTGTTATTGGGATGAACACAAAGAGAGGAACTGCCCTGAAGTGGAGACCATTTAAATAGTTTTTTTTATCCATTTGTTTCATCTGTATTATTTTTATGCTGTTTTAAAAGACACAATATGAAACCACCAATGTAAAAATGTGTACGAACATCTCAGTTTGTCTTGTCAGTTTGAATAAACATTAATATTTTCTTTCTAATCATCTATGATGACTGAACTGACAGTTGTTCACATTAACAGATAATATTCATTATAGATATACGTACATCATTCCCTTTTGGGTGCTTCAAAATATACAGTATTTTACTTATACATTATGGTGGTTTTTAGAAGAATAAATGTTTTTAAATAAACAGAAATTAAATAGAAATTTAATAGTGCAACATGTGTAACTGGAAAGTGACAAGAGACATGACAAGAGTTGAAGACGTAAGTTCCATTCATGATTTTGGTTTCTTATTACAAATCAATAAGGCTGCTTTTTGCCAAGCATGATGACAATTTGACAAATTATTAAAAAGCTCCACATATCCATAGCCAGAGATTTTCAACTGGAGCTTCCTTTTCTTAAAGCACGACACTTGGTTTTCTGAAAATGACAAATGCTGAGTGATTGTTATGTAGCATCTCAAATATTTATGTTCAGAATTATATTTGAATGTTTGTTGGTGTTTTGCTTTGATTGAGGCCTCATCCAAATTATTGGTGGTTCTCTGAGACAAAGCAAGACTGACGGCTGGCGCAATGAATTTTGGTCTAATCAGTGTACAACGAAGTTTGTAGGCCTGCCTACTATTTGCGGGCTCTGTAGCCCCAAAGTAAACAGACTATAGTAGTTAAACAACCAAAACACTTTCTCCGTTTGCTGTACATTTTAATGTTTTTCCTACTTACTGTTCAACATTGGCCCTTTCCAACATTTCCATTCTTTGTTTTACTATCTGCGTTGTCATTTCAGCATGCATCACTGTCCACATCTCATTGTGTTCTGTGTGTTTCTCAAGGGTAAGTGGTTGGTTGTGATTCACTTTGTTTGGTATTAATGTATATGTGTGTGTGTGTGTGTGTGTGTGTTATGTGTACATGTGTGTTCCAGTGATGAAAAGAAGAGTGGTTCTTCAGAGAAATACTCCGTAGTGGAGTGTGTGGATTCAGATAGAAGAGGCATCACCTCAGCCGCAGCCTGCTATCTTAAATCAGGGTCAGACACAACACACACACACACACACACACACACACACACACACACGCGGTGTATATGATGCATTTGTATTCTTATTAAAATATAAAATCCTGTGTAGGCTTGCTGTCAAGTGAAGTTTTTTCATTCTTTGCCTTCCTATGTCTCCTGTAAGCAGTGAGAAGTGTGTTTCCACTGCGGAGCTTCCCAATGGTCCTCTAGAGGAAATGTCAACTGTAGAGGATGCCAAGTAAGTCTGACTTGAATTCTGCGTTACACTTTGATGTTAATGTTTTCTGCTGCGCCACTAAACCAAGAAAACCCTCAAATATTGTGCCATATACATTATTTTCAGTTTTGAGTCCTGAAGACCAATTGTTTTACCCAGAACAGTTTTAGTTCAGAGCTACTTCTTAATTATTGATTTTCTAAAATACAATTCACTTCAATTATATTGAGTTTATTTTTAAAGCACCAAATCACAACAGAAGTCATCTGAAGCCAATGTTTATGATTGCATTCATATCTAACAATACAAATATAGGATAATATAGAAAACAAAAAAGAAAATCCCAAAGATGTCTTTACACTCATTTGGGTTTATTAGTCACACCTAGCTAGGTGGAAATGCAAATTTATTTAACAGATTTTTTTAGAAAGGTGTTTATTTAAGTGTATGATTATTTTGGAGCAACAAAAAGCATCAGCAGCACCACAAAATTATATTTGCCTTTTGTCTTCAAAAAGATTCTTATATCTATTTTTGTGCTTCTTCCTAGACTGGACCAGAGTGCTATTTTCCCAGAGCCAGCTGTAAATGGGCCAGCATGAGGGTCACCTAATGCCAGCTAGTGGCCAGCCTGTTCTGCCATGCAGGGCTCTTCTCCTGGTCAGCTAGTGGGAGCCTCTGCTCAATGCTGTACCAATTACATGCCCCACCAGGACCAGCAATACTCCCATTGGCTCATCCCTAACAGTCAGACAGGTGTACAGACACAGAATGAACTGAAAAGCTAAATCAGAGACATACTCAAATGGATCTGGAATACCTTCTTTCTGCATTTGTTTATATACTATTGTTCTTATAGGTGATGTGTGACTGATATCTTGCCACTCAAAATTAAATGTAGTTCAAGAAATGATTGTATGAATAAAATATTTTATAAAAAGAAGCATCTATACAGAAACATAAGGTAAATTACCACCGCCACACAAATAGTTGCTTGGTGACCCAGCTGACCACTAAGCCGTTTCTGGCTGGATCCTGCATAACAGTCTGACACTTAAGGCAGCATTTGTTATATTTTTCACTCACTATTGGTCTCAGAGCAAAGCTGCTTCTACAAATGAAACATGTTTTAAAAAGCACTTTTAAATTTAAATTTTTTCCACAGGTATTATTTGTAAATTATTCTTTGCTCTTGTATTCTGCATTGAGTGAGCCTTGTCAGACATTTTGGTACTTTTTTTTATTTTATTTTATTTTTTTTAATTTATTTTGGAGTAAGATGATTGTTTTGTTACTAAAGAGCCATACCAACCAACTCTCTCATATTTATTGGAAGCTGCACTGTATTCTAACTGGGTTCCTACCTTGCAGCTGAAAGGCTGAACAGGGATAGTACAATTTGCCATCACATTAGGCTAAAGTGGGAGCTGTTAATGCATTGTAAGCTTGTGTTTTTAGCTCTAACTTACCTTTCTCTGAACCACAATCGGCTTTCTTCATTGACCAGAAGTGGTTCCTAACTTGTTTGTCCCTAGTTGATTTAGCCAAGTCCGGTGAAAATCCATCTAGATGGCATGAGGAACTGCAGTGTACTACAGTTACAGAACATGGTAGTGAAATGAGAGATGAAAAAAATGTAGAAACATGAAATGAAATTATATTATTATTTTATATATATTAAGAATTTGACATGAATTTTTTAGACAGTGTTCAGACAACATCCTTGTGTTTAAAAAAACAAAACAAAACAAAAACACCTGCCTTTTTAGAATGCTGTTGGTGCAGAGGGCTTAAAGATATATCCAAAGAAACTGAACATAACTCAACACCCAACACAATATGTTGGCCAGTTAAATCAGTTCAAGTTCACATTCCTGGCAGAATCTTTTGCAAAATGGAGGATAGGATTGTCACCATGCTAACATTCCACAGTAACATTTTTGTAAGTTGAGCAGTCTTTAGGTGTTTGATAAGCCTTAAAATAATGGATCTATTATTGAACCCTCTACCATTCCTTCCTGCATTGTACTTTAGTTCTCATCAATAACCAAAGCAAGACATCCTCACCAGTGCAGGAATGTATCATCTTGGAAATCCACTTTGATCAAAGAAAATGTTTGCAGCATTTTTAGTGTCTGAACACACCCTTGTGTTTTGCATGTTCTTTCCCTTGAGCCATCACTTCTATCTGAAACTCTTCACAAGATTCTTGGAATTTTGAAATTACAATTCTCATCGAGTTGTGTTCAGACAAGCTGTTTGTAGCTGCCTTTATAAAAAAGCCTTTTGGCTGTGGTTTGGCTCAACCAGTGAGGAAAAAATGTCTGGTCTGGCATCAGGTGTCAAATCTTTCATATCTTGGCACTATAAATAAATGTCTGGCTTTTGCATTGGGCAGACTGAGCCCAAATGCATCAGAAACCTACTTAAGTCAATCACCAAGGTGTCTACTTGCAGCTGGGCTTTTGATGTTCAGTCTCCACTCTTCGCATTGAAGTCCGTCTTTTCATCTGACCCAGGTTGAGTCTCTCCCCATCTACATAGATTGAACTTAGAATTCATTCCCTGCACTATATAGTAAATACAAATATTGTCAGTTTTTTTGTAACAATATAACAATAAGCTATTTGGAAGTTATGGTACAGCTTACAATTTCTTACAGTTGAATTACTCAAGCTAAGTGGTCTTTCCAGATGGGTTATCAGACTTGTCTATAATGGCTTAGGTTTCATTAGGCCTGATCTTCACTAGAGGTTTTTTGTGAGGGATAGTTTCCTAGTACTGTAAAATATAAGTGGGAAATTTCTGCTGTCACATAAAAACATGCTTATCTCATAAACCAGTATTCACAATAGAACTTAAAACTTGTCAAATGTTTAAACAGAGAAAATTTAACAATTTTGAAATTGATGGCAGCAATACAGGACTCAGGAATAAAGGAAATAAAAGCTATCATACAAAGAAGCAGCCAAATAACATAATACTTTAATGATCCCCTAAGGAGAAATTTACTTGTTACAACAACATGAAAGGGAGGTAAAATAAAAAAACAATGAAGATTGAATTGTTTGAATTATTAGAGGTGCACTCCTCTTGCTGGCTTATGGCAGTGAGCACAAAAGACCGCCTGAAGTGTTCTGTCTTGCTCTGCCACAGTTCATCATAAAGTGAGAGATTGTCCAGGATAGCACTGATCTTATCCACCATCCTCCTCTCTGCCTCAGCCTTCACGCTGTCCAGTTCCAGTCCTACTACAGTTTTTTGTCTACTTAAACAACTTGTTCAGTCTGTTGCACCTTACCAGCGTTGATGATACCTCCCCAACACACAACAGCAAAGAACGGAGCACTAACTACTGTAGATTGGCAGATCATTTTCAGTAGCATGTTGCATGTTGGAGGAATAAAGCCCACCTCAGTCTTTTATGTCATTTCTTGTAGAGGCCAAGACTTGTTACTTGTTAGCAGCACACAGTTCAGCAGCCTGTATCTAGGATGGTATGGAGGTGCATTAGTGCCTATGGAATAGACAGTTTGCACATGAAGGGAAGGCTCCATCAACGCTGAAAGATACATGCAGGTTTTACAGCAGCATTTGTTTCTATCCAGATTAGTTTTTTTCTTCTTCAGGGAAAACCTTGCACTTCAACTGGACAAGGCTGAACCACATACTGCATCTATGACAACAGGATGGCTTCATAGTAGAAGGGTCCAGATACTTAACTGACCTGCCTGCATTCCAGACCTTTTACCAACTGACAATAATTGGTACGTCTTGAAATGCTAAATACAAAAAAGCAGATCCAGGATTGTTGAGCAGTTAGAATCCTATATCAGACAAGAATGGGAAATTCTCCCAAAACTCCAGCAAGAAGAGGGGATGCTACACTGTGGTAAACATTGCCCTGTCCCAACGTTTTTGAGACATGTTGCTGCCATCAATATCATTACCTTGCTTTTTCTTTTAAAAAAAGTTTTCTCCATTTAAACATTTAATGTTTCACATGTTCTGTTGTAAATAAAATGAGTTTATATGATTACAAATCATTGCATTTGATTTTATATAGATTTTACACAGCTTCCCAACATTTTTGGATATGGGGTTGTAGTGTACAACATGTGATATATCTCGTAGATATATCTCAGATGTATTTAAATGTGTGAGACATTAGTGACAGATGCCAAAACAGTCAGACAAATCCATCTGTAGTTACAGTATTGTTTGATTTGATTTTGCTGGGAGCAGTGAGCAGAAGGCAACACAGCTGTGGTACTGCTTTAACTGCAGGCAGAGCAGCCTGTCATTGAGGTAGCCGGTCAGGCCACTCAGTCAGGTTGTCCTGTAATTTGGACATTATCTTTGATAATATCTCCCACCTGTAATGACCTGCTCTTCCTTGTCACTGTCTCCTCCTGTATTCTGCTGTGATCTTACCACTACATAGAAAATGACTGATGCCACCACAAGGTCATAAAGATGATGTCCTTTATGACAAAGATCTTAGTCTCGTCAGTAGGTCAACTGTCCTTTTATAGAGGGTATTCATTTCTATCCAGGTCAAATTATGTGATGCATCCAGATATTTATATGTCCTCTCGCTGAATGTTTTTTTTTTTTCTTTGGCTCTTCTATTTGGGAAGCTTCTGGACGGGCGGGGCTGGTTCCCTGACGCCAAGTGTGCATACATATGTGGATGTGTCGTGGCTGCACGGCTCACTGTTGTGGGTGACAGTGATTTTCCTCTCTCTCCTGGTACCCACCTACCAGACACAGAAAAAGTTACTTTATAGGTGAATATAAAGTGTTCATTTAACAGCAGTAAATGTGCAACATAGAGGAGCAGAGCAACAGAGAGAGGTCAGGACCACAGCTCCCAGTCAGTCCAGCACAGTCACGAAAACAGACTAGAAAGAACCTAGAAAGTTTGTCTGGGATGATTTAGCGGAATAATGTTGTTTAACTGAAGTTTTCACTGGTTTCACTAGAAATGTTATTAAAATTATTTAAAGTAGGAAGCTCAGTCTGTATGAAAACTTAGATACTGTAGAAACTTTCTTCTATTCAGAAATGGACATGATTGTAGTGGGACTTTGAGTCAAAGCTTCTTTTTATTCCCAGTCTGGTCCTGCTGGGACATGACTTACTTTTGTTTGCCGGTTTTTATTTCTCTATGTTGTCTTACAATGTTGTTGAGAACTGTATCTCTGACTTCCTGAAGTCAAGCAGCAAAAGTCATCTGTAAATTCCCCCAGAATCACAATCAGCTTTATTTGGCCAAGCATGCAGCCAGACAAGGAATCTGTTTTGGCAGATGTTGACACTGTGATGATGTTGCCTCCCCTCGTCTTGGTTCTGGAGGTGTACAGTTCCTGGAGAGAGGGCAGTGGGACAACAATGATCCGTTCACCAGGTCTATTAGTCCGCTGCTTGGTGGTGGCTTCATACCATACTGTGTTGGATGTGCACAGTACGGACTCAATGACTGCAGTAAAGAACTGAATCAGCAGCTCTTGTGTCAGACCATGCCTCCTCAGCAGACACAGAAAGTACATTGCTGGGCCTTCTTGAGGATGGAGGTGGTGTTTGTCTCTCACTTAAGGTGCTGAGAGGTGATGGTTCCCAGGAATCTTAAGGTCTCCACAGTTGACACAGGGCTGCCGAGGACAGAGAGCAGGAGGGTCGCACAGGGCTGCCTCCTAAAGTCGACGATCATTCCCATTGTCTTGAGCGCATTAAGCTTCAGGTTGTGCTGACTGCACAGAGAGAACAGCTGGTCCACCCCCTTTTTGTAAGCAGACTCATTTCGTCCTGGATGAGACCAATAACAGTGGTGTCATCTGCAAACTTTAGGAGCTTTACTGTTGGATCTGTGGAGGTGCAGTTATTTACAGTGATTTACAGGTGTCCTGTGGTGTTTTTCAGGTGGGCCAGCACCAGACGTTTAAAGGACTTCATAACCACAGATGTCAGAGCAACAGACCTGTGGTCATTTAGTCCTGTTATGGTGTTTTTTGTTTTTTTTAGGGACAGCCCTTAGTATGAACTAAATATGCAAGAGTAACAAGCAGGATTTTACATACCAATGTTTATAACACAGGGTGCAATTTTTTCCTTTACAGTATACCACTTCTCAAGGCACCACTACACTGCTGCTTCAGGGGTAGTCTAGTCATCTAGACACATCTTGAAAAAAACGCAGTTTGAAATATCCTACAAATGTAACATTTGTCAAGTTTTTTTGCAAGAAGAAGATGCAGAAAGGTGGAGAGTTTCTTTAGTCTAATTTAAGCATTTTCATATTTGACTGTAAAAAAACAATAGCCTATTTGTGTGAAATTACTATAAAGCAGTTTTTTTTGTGGAGTTTTTTTTCAGTTGTCATTGTGGCACATTTAATGCAGCGATTGATAGATTTATCACTCATGAACTTATGTTGAGTTTCCACAAGATGGCAGCTATGGATTACAATGGTGTGAAACAGCTTTATTATCTCCACAGGCACGACATAGATATCATTTCAGTGACAGAACTTAACCAGTCCTTGACGATTAAAGTTCAGTGATTTTTAATACATTTACTTTATGTATAATGAAGAAATAGCCAGACTTAAATATTTGTGTGTGGCCAATATATGAACCTTCAGTAATTGAGGCATTCAACTAAAGCATTCTAGTTGGCTTCCTTGCAAGGAACTGTCTGGTCCAGGTCCTTCAACATGGTGTTCAGATAATTAAGGGCTGGACTTTGATTCAGCCATTCCAAGACAACCTCGTGTTTAGGGATGGTGTTGTTGCATGATCCATTTTTTTGTTGAGCGTCAGTTCACAGATGGACAGAAGCACTGTGGTTATTCTAGCATGTTCCACTAGTCTTAGTCTGCCTTATCCACAAGATGTAAAGCAAACTGTAGACAGCAAATAGTGGAATCCAAACTTTTTTGTAACCCTGTCCAGTCTCAACAACAGTTTTTCTTCTAAGGTCTTCAGAGATCTTTGTTTGTGCATTGACACACTTTTACAAACAAGTTCAATTCAAGTTCATTTATATAGCACCAATTTACAACAAAAGTCATCTTTAGTCTTTACAATGTAAGGTTTAAGACCTTACAATATAACTAAATAATACAGAAAACAAAACCCAACAAATCCCCCTTGAGCAAGCACTAGTGTTGTCAAGATAAGACTTTGACCCACATGTGGATTTTTTAAATAAGCAGGGCCTCCCAGACCCCATTCAACCTGACTCTAATTTCCCCTTCAAATGAAATGACAAACTTAGGTTTATAACCTAGGTTCACAAACCTTTGTTACACAATCTCTAATGAATAAATGAATCAATGTGATTTATTGTAGGTTTAAATAGCTGGCTAACACATGCCTTGGTTTTTATCTTTTTACATAGTGCAAATCTCTACAAACTATAAATTAAAGCCAATATGAAAACATTGTTATTTGTTAATAATTCCTTAACAGTATATTGGCAAATTAGTTTTGATTATTAGATTACATTAGATTCACATCACCGCAGCATAATAAAAGTGACGTCAAAAGTAAAAAAAAAAAAAGAACAGAATAAATTTAGAAAACGGTACAAAAATACAGAATATGTATAAAAAAGGGGGGCAACATATATCAGGATTAATTAAAAGGGCTTTCAGTGCAGACAGGCCCAATATTTTGGCTAACGAAATGTTACAGCGTAGGCAAATCAAATCAGTCTGAAGTCAGACAAAAAACTGAAAGCCCTTCATAGAGCCTTCATGTACAGTCCCTTGGTTACACATAATTTAAAACTTTTAATTAGTATTTGTCTATTGTTTTAACAGCCTTACTCACAGTTGCTGTTGGGCTGTTTGTGCTCCATCGTGCTCATGACCTCACAGCCCTGCTATAATCTGTCACGTGGAAAACACACAGCATTAATTAGCACAATACTAAATATAATTATTTGAAAGACTGGTGTAAGAGGTGTTTTTAATATCTTCATGCAATTCAGCCTCAAAAATCTGAATCGGATCAGAAATGGTAAATGGTCTGCACCTATAGTGCTTTTTTACTTCATCTGTACTCAAATCACTGCTTCTCTCTCACCCATTCACATACAATCACACACTTATGGTGAAGCTGCCATGACGCTGGTCTGACCCACCAGGGGAAACGAACCAGGTTTCTTCATTATCTCAGGTTTGACATAATGAAAGGAAGGTAGAATTAACTGAGCCAGAATAGTACTGTGTTTTGTATAAATGTAACTTTAGATTGCTAGACCGCCAAATGTACACAAAATATTAACAATTTGCTACCAAAAAACGGTGAACCTATATCAGCAAAGCTACTAACTGTTACCATAGATAAATCAATCAATCTATCAATCAATCGATTAATATAATATATAATTTTTAAGAATGTACTGATTATTTTTTAATTAGTTGATTAATATGCCGGTTTAGTTGCTAATAAATAACCATAACATCTTGAAATGACATCTATGAATGAAGGCACCATTTAAACATTGAACTTTCTGTATGACATAATTCATCACAACAGTTTATGCGTGGTAGACCTAAACATCACTGTGTTCTGCCATTTTGAGGCACGACAGGAGGTCACTTCGAGCCCTTTGGGCTCTGACTAAACACAGATGACTTATAGTCTGTACTGTCTCTGAATGCACTAAATCACAGTTGAGGCTGCTAACTGTTTACACCAATGTACAGCACAACATCAATAGCAATTTATGTCATTTAGCGTTAAAGGTCTATACACATGTAAACAAACTGCTTACAACTGGCAAATGTGTTGCCATTTTAGCAATTAGCATCTGTTCTAAGGAGTCTTGTCCGAAATATACCAGCTGCTCTACGTCACTGATACCTACTAGAAATCAGGCAAAACACACACACAAGAAATATGTACCTGTCTTGTAATTAGGTAGATGCATTGTTTCAGCCCTGAAATTCATTTTAATGAACTTGCCACATTTTTGGGCAAACAAACCTAACACTCCATGTTGAAGCTGTTTGTGTGTCATTTTTGCATATATTTGATAGTATTAGTACAGAGACAGACAGGAAACATGAGAGACAAGAACAGAACACAGCATGCAGTAGTGGTCCCCAGCTGGACTGAAACCGGGATGCTGTGAATACCAAGCCACTCCATATTTCTCTTTTCATTACATGAAGAGGCCTGCCACAAAAATCAAGTTGGAATTATAAATTATAAATCCTGTATGACAGGACTAAAGAACAATAACAGCAATTTAAATATTCTTGAAATTATTACTTAAATTTGAAATTATTATTAAATTAGTATAACTCTGGGTAATTGTTAGTTTGTTCATAATTTGTTAGTAATTAATTGCTAGTTAGTGAATGTCAGCTTCTCTTCTTCTCTGGCTTATACTGAAACAGATCTTAGTAGACCAGAAGGCTCCTAGACAGTAACTCACAATGTAGTTGCAGTGGCTATAGAGGCCGAAGAACGTACATTGACAATGTATGTCTTTTTAGATTCTTCTCTCACCCTCTCTGCCATAACATCATATTGATTGTGTGTTGAAGGTTTTTACTCTGCTCTTTCAACTCATTATTCTGATAGCACAATGTTCTCCTGACAGCAATCTGATTATTGTTTGTCTGCGCTCCACCTTGCAAGAAACTGCTTCAAAACACCTTTTCAGCTGCAAGAAAAGCTCATGTTCACTAGCAGCAAATAAACACATTTATTGACAGCGTAATCACACAGTCTGCTGTGCACACACAGGCTCGTATACACACACACAGAGCATGGAGGGAGGTCAGAGGTAAAGTGGGAGTCGTAAGGTCTATGATTGGATGTTTACAGAGAAGTGGGCGTTATCTATTGTCACCCCGCTAAATATCGACCTGAGGAGACACCTTCACTAATGGAGTGATGGAGACAGACAGACAGCAGAGACATGAAGACCAACAAGAGGTAGACTGATATAGATAGACAGCAGCATTAGAGGAGAATAAACCCAGATGTGTCAAAATCATTTGGTATAAGGTACATTTTTTATATGATTTATATATGCTTTATATTTATTGTTGTATTTATGGGCATGGGTATAGGTGAGTTGCAGTGTTGTTGCAGTGTTCTGTTCAGTATATGAACAAATAAATATTCAATCAAGAAAACTGCTTTATATTAAGAGGTAGTTTTATTGTTTTGGCCACCCTCATTCATTTTAAATAGGGTGGCCAAAACATTAGCAACACCTCTTGATACAACCACAGTTGCAAAAAAGTTCAGAAGCTGTGCCAAATCGAAATAAAAACATAATGGAATGATTAGCAAATCTCATAAACCAATATTTTATTCACAACAAAACACATACCTTGATGGGTAAGCTGCCCATTTCATAGACACAGTTTATTTATACAGCGCCAATGCACAACAGAAGTCACCTCAAGGCACTTCACAATAGTAAACCCAACACATCCCATCATCCCATCACTAATGCATCTCCCCACCACCAGAGATGCAGGTTTTTAAACTGAGCAATTACAACAAGCTGGATGGTTCTTCCGCTCTTTTATTCGCATGATGCAGTGCTCATGGTTAATGTCACTTTGTGACAGACCATTTAAAACCTAATTTTTTCATCTCTGGAACCCTGACCAACTTCACACTCACTCACCGCATCTCAGATTACATCCATAGTCATTCTGCATTTTGCATTCATTCTGCATCATCCAAAAAGTCTGTTGCTTCCCCAACAATAAGCCATGGATAGAAAGAGACATTAAGGGTCTTGTCAATAGGAAAAAGAGGACATTCATGGCAAGAGACAGGGACGAGCTCCATACAGAAGAAACTAAAAATGAAGCAGGAGAAGGCAAAACAGTTTTCCAGAGACAGAGTTGAGCATAAGATGATGAATGAATGATGATGAAGAATAACAACAAAGAGGTGTCAACTCTTTACTGCGTTTGTCATTGTGTTGCTGTAACCAATTAATTTCTGCCTTATTTCTGATAGAGCTTGAACTTGTTCACATCACCGTCTGTTCACAGACTGTGATTCCTGAAGTATTCCTGAGCCCATGCAGTGATGTCCATTACAGAATCATGGCTGTTTTTATTACATTACTCAGAGCTCGAACATCATTGACATTTAGTTTTCTATTTTGGCATTATCCTTTGCGCACAGGTTTTCTCCAGATTGTCTAAATCTTTTAATGATATTATGAACTGTAGATGATGATAAATATAAAGTGTTTGCAATTTTACATTGAGGAACATTATTGTGAAAATTTGTAGATGCAGTTTTCAGAGATTGAACCTCTGCTAATCTTTACTTCTAACTCTCTAAGATGCTTATTTTATACTTTGTATCCTCTGTATTTTACATATCATATCACCAGAATCTTACTTACAGTAGTAAATAGTATATTGATTGGCTGGGGGTAATTTTAGATGCCACACTTCAAGCCTTTAGCCACAGACTGATTCCACCAAAGAGCAAGACAACGTTTCAGGCGTGCCCACTGCTTTCTGCCCACTGCTTTTTTTTGATAGATTGCAGCTTTAAAGAGAATCCATATTAGTGACTATAATGTTTCATGCTGCATCATTTTTTTGTGATCACCACATTTCCAGATCTCATTAAGTCCTAGTTACCAAAATACTCTTGAAATATCACCTACACATCCATAAAGATTATTTTTGTACGCTTTCCATGGCACTCCAATATAGGTTACCCAAAAATCCATATGTCCTACTCACAAATCTATTTAGCTAGCTTGATTTATGAACAAAATTACCCTTTCAATTCAGTCCGCATGTGGTAAAAATATAAGCATCACTTAATCTATATAATTATTAAATTAAAACACAATTTTATTTGCGTCTTTACATACTACACAAAGTTAACTATTAAATATGTAAGAAACTAATGTTGCATGTCTGTGTTGTTACATGTGTTCCTTTATTGTATGCATGTAGCACAAGAGATGGAGATGTTGATCTGTGTTCACAAAACTTTGCAGTGCTAAAAGTTTGTGTCACTAAGAAGTTATGAAACTAATTCTTAAGATTTTTTTTCTGTTCCATAAGCAGAGATACAAGTTGCTGAATGATAGCCAATCACAGCTGTAAAAGTTTGTGGTGACAGGATGATTTTGCTGCCAGTAATGATGATGGAGAGGGGGAATTAGGTTTCGATTAGACACAGTGTCAGGTCATGGTGTCACGTCCCACCTGTCTGTCTGTGTGACTGATCAATACCAACATCACACACACTATTAGCAACTCTACCTCTTTTTCCACTTCTCTCTCTGCTTCATTCTGAAACACAATTTTCAACTC